>JAQZBX010007967.1:0-49183 GCA_029593785.1 Cabassous unicinctus | reverse complement strand
AGTCAGCCAAAGGGGTGCTAATGTGAAATACCAAAAATGGGTTGGTCTTTACAAAGGGTATTTATTTGGGGTAGAAGTCCACAGATACCAGGCCATAAAGCGTTATGTTTCTTCTCTCACCACAGTCCATTGCCACGTGTTAGAGCAAGACAGCTGCCAGCGTTTGCCAGGGTTCAGGCTTCTGGGGTTCCTCTCTTCCCAGGGCTGCATTTCTCTCCGGGCTTAGCTCCTGTTTCCTCCACAAGGTCAGCTGTAGACGATCAGGTGAACGGCTTGCTTCTCTTCTCCTGGGGCCTTCTTTCCTTACCCAAAACTGCTTCTCAAAAGACTGCTTCAATTCTGTTCTTTGCTTTGCCTTTTATATTCGATTCCCCACCCACCAAGGGGTGGGGCTCAATGCCGTACTGACGTGGCCCAGTCAGCGCCCTAATCATAACTTAATCATGCCCAGATTAACACATAAGTTTGCAAGCATGATCCAATTATATTTTTGGAATTCATAATTGGATCAAATTGGCCAACGGTTACACCAGGCTTTAGGTTGGGTTCAGGTCTGCTTACTTGTTCTGAGATCAATAACTACATGTGACCTGTGACATGTTCATCTCATGGTGGATGGCAGAGAAACAAGAGGATGAACAGATAAACATAATATCTTTTAAATATATATATATTATTTATTTATTTTTAAAAGATGCTTAGATTACATAAAATGCTACATAAAAAAATATAAGGGATTCCCATATGCCCCACTTCCCAGACCTCACACTTTTCCCCACATTAACAACTTCTTTCATTAGTGTGATACATTCATTGAAATTGATGAACACATTTTAGAGCATTGCCACTAAGCATGTATTATCGTTTACATTGTAGTTCACACTCTCACCCACTTAATTCTGTAGGTTATGGCAAGATATATAATGGCCTGTATCTGTCATTGCAACACTCTTTCACCCACATTTGCTGATCATAGCAAGTCACTTGTTCAAGCACCATATCAATGGGTTGGGGAAGTGTTCTCTGCCCATAGAGGTAGGCACTTCACAGCCTCATGGCAAAAGGCATGGATGCTTGATTCTATTAAGGAAAGGAGCAAAAAGTTGGGAAAAGTAATCTGATATTCTATGTTCAGGTTTTGAAGTTTAAGACTGTTTAGAGGTCTTCTAAATTAACTACCAGTGGATATTTAAAACTGTCGTTTGTTATTTAGAAGCTATATGGCAGAGATGGCTAGATGTCGACCAAAAATGTGTGCTCTCCCTTCCAGGGTGTGGTGTTTTTGATGGGAAACAGTTCCTTGATAGGATATGCATTTCCCAATGCCCTTTGCATCCAGGTGCATCCATGTGACTAGGTATTACCAATGGAATTTGAGCAGAAATGGGTGTTACTTTGAGGCTGGTGTTTTGAAGATGCTGGAATGCTTTGTCCATATCTTTTCCCCCTCCACCAGCTTGAAGCAGAAGATGCTGAGATTCCAGAAGAAGATGAAACCATGGGATACAAACAGCTTTAGCTCTTCAATCACCCTGTGGAGAAAAGTCACCTGCCATCAAGAAACACACATATCGGACTGATGCATGAATGGTGAATATGTTGATCCCATGAACTTTTGAAATTTATTTGCCAAAGAAACTGGTATTACCTTTGTATTCTACATAATTCAGGAAGAAAACTATATAAATTCATGTGGCAGTTGTATGAGGTAACAAGAAAACAACAACCATTTAGATTTGAGATTAATTAAATCATCTGATTCCTGCTCTGCTTATAAAGAACTGTTTGAAACTAAGGATATTTTAAAAAACAAAGGGTCTTGGGCTGGTTGTCTTTAAGGTTACTTTCATATTTAAGATTTTATGGTTTTGTAGGAGCCTTTCCCACAGCTTCCAGAATATATGAAACAGAGACAAATTCTCCCCTAAGTTTCTTATGGGGCTCTCATGGCAGGCGAAAAATGAGCAGTAACTCTCCTGGGAAAGAATGAACAAGAGGGACTTGGTTTCATTACCCAGAAGATGCCTGACAGTGATACAAACTCCAGATATGGAATTGGGTTAGAATCCTCTGGTGCTACCACTTTAAGTGGCCTCGGATAGGTCATTTAAACCTTTTTTATTAGATAAGTTGAGGATTAATAGAACAATCATGCATAAAATACAGGATTTCCAAATACCACCCTATTATCAACACCTTGCATTGGTGTGATATATTTGTTACAATTGATGAAAGGACATTTTTATAATTGTACCATTAACTTATAGTCTATGATTTAACTTTGGGTACACTATTTATGTTAGTGCAGGTCATGGATTTTTAAAAGATTTTTATTCTTTTACCTTATATATAACTTAACACTTCCCCTTTAACTATGTTCATATATATATATTTTGGTGCTGCTAATTACATTAGCAATGCTGAGCTACCATTACCACCATCCAGTCCCTATTTGCAGATAACATTTAAACTCTTTGAGACTCTTACCCACATAGTAGACATATAATAATTTGCAATGATTGCAAGAATTGAATATGTCATTATATGTAAGTTTCATGGTGCAGTGACTGGCATATAATCATCATGCAATAAATGTTCATTATTATTATTGCCGTTATTCCTACCTAGATTAGGTTAGAACTGCAGGCTCTCTTGGGATACAGGATACTCATATGGGACTAGAGAATTGAATGATTAAAGCCCAGGAAATATTGAAGAAGGTTTCTTTGTGGAAGACTTAGACTCATGAGAATGAAACCCAAATGATATAGATCTATCATTGCAAATCCACTGGGCTTGGAAGTGACAGCAGAGGGTTCTTACACTGTCAGAATCTTAATACATGGGAAAAATATAAAAGAATTTCTTTGACCTGTACTGTCCAAGCACACAAGGTGATGCTGAGAAACTGCACAGGGAGGCCACATATGTGAGCATAGTTCAGCAGAGACTTGTCTGCTTTGCTTTCCTTTTGACAGCCACCAAAGAAAGCAGGGAGTCAGTGGGACTTTATAATTTTTAAAAATGTGATGAATATTTGAAAAATTTGAGAGTCATTATTCAGATCTACTGCTTCTAATGACCATTGGGTCCTGACTGACAGAAAGCAGCCCCTGCATCTTCTAGACAGCCTCCTCATGTGACTTTGGACCACACAGTGTGAGGCACTTACTGAGGGCATATGGCAGCCACGGGCCACTTTGCATCAGGGAAGCTCTTCAACATGAGAAGGACTGAGTTCTGCTTGGAAATCAATTAGGCAAAGTTAAGAATTCTCCTGAGAGATTTTTTTCAGCATATGGGATCCCTGAGCCATATCCAAGTTGCCAAATCCTTCCTAGATTTGAGGATACTTAGTGCTATCTTTCCTGTCTTCTGTGTCCCAATTTGATCTTTTCTCCCTCTAATTGTGTAAGCTGTCACCTTAGGTTATAATCTCCAATTCAATTTTTAAAATTTGATTTGAGTGCATAAATTGTCCCCCTAAGTAGACTGCAAAGTCTTTGATGGAGCCTATTTCATTTAATTCTATGTATCTCTAAACTTGACTAGCAAAGGGGTAAATGCCATGAGTTTATTAATAAAGACTAATTGAAATGAGTTTCCAACCACCTGTGTAGAGGACATACTATATTTTTCATTTGATAAAATTGGTTCATTTTTGAGCTTTGAAGAAAACATTGTAAGTCTCTTAAGGATAAAAATTCAGAATTCACACTTTTTTTTGTCCTAACTCTGGGACATAAGATTCCCTGAGTTGCCCACCGGGTGTAAAGAGAACTTATGTGGAACTGTGGGTGTTGAGAAAGAGAAAATTAACTTGGAAAGTTCTTGACTCACCGAATTCAAATTTGAATAGCAAATACTGGAGTCAATATTTTATAAACTGCCAGTGATAAGCATTTTCAAAAGCCTGATTAAAAAAAAAACACACAAAACCTCTGCCAGTGTAAAAGATGCAGTTTGAACATAAGGCACATGCTTTAGTGAAGTCTGGTAGATAACTTTTTGTATATGAAATATTTTCGTAAAAGCAGAAGAAAATGGTAGGAAGAGGAAAATGAACTCTCCAGGCGTGTTCAAAGGACGCTAATCCTACTGTCTTGGGGATTCATTTTCTCTAACGTACACTTTCTTTGACAAAGATGCTTGGTTTGGAAGGAAAAGGAAAATTCATTCTCCTAATGTGAGAGTTTTCTGAAAACCTCTTTTGCTATTGACCCAGAGTCCTTATTTCACCTCTCTCTTCAGTGTGAAATTAACTTTAGCTACTATGACATAAAGACACATTAGGAGTCACCTTAATTAAAGAGGAATGATTGGGTCAAATTTTGCCTTTAGGTTCTTGAGCATATTTTTAGGAACCGTTTTCCTATCAGATTTGTATCTTCTATTGACTCCTTAGATGACACAATTTATTATGTCCATAAATGGAAGATTGGGTATATTTGGAGCTAGTTAACCAGCCCACAGTCATTTCATTTAAACAACAGTCCTTGATAGAACAATGAGGAAAGTAATTATGATGTACAAAGGAGACAGATAATTGCTATACTGATGAGTAACAAGGCACAGTGCCCTGATAGGGTCATGAAGTGCATAGATGGAGCACTGTGAGTGCCTTTAGGCTAGGCCTCCTCAGGTTAAATTGTACCTTAGTTAGGTAACACCTATCAACCTTGTGTGTTTTATGATTCCATCTGAAGTTTGAAGATAGAGAGTCTGACAGTGGACAGGAAATTGGATTCGCTGTTGGAGTCATTTGAAGGGAGTTTAAAGCACACTAAGAAACAACTTGTTTTGGCAAAATAAACATGTTGATAGAGGGCTGGTTTTGTGCTTCCAAAAATCTCTAGCTATTGATCAGTGCGTTTATTGACTGATTATAATCAACAAGGTTTTTTCCCAGAGGACAATAATGGCCTCAATTGAAAAGTCTATAAGCAAGTTAGTTTGGCCATTTAAACATGGCTCTTAGCTATGCAAATAATGAATTATGTCTTGTGGGAAAAAAAGAAAAACCAAACAAAGAAACTGAATGAAGTATTGTCCTTCCTTTTGCCACTCTTCTTTTCTCTGATGCCCAAACCCAACCACAAATAATTAGTTTGAGGTTTGGCTATGTAATTCTTTTTGCTGTCCATTTTACAATACAAATCAACTTTATAGTTTCTTTCATTGCACTTCAGTCAAGCTTGTCTTAAAATAAGGACAGTTTTATTTAAGATTTCCTTTTGTCATGTGAGACTAATTGGTCTAATTCATTATGTAAAAAACTATATGGCTATAAGATAAATGAGGTAATGTATTCTGAACACTAGTGTAATTGCTAATGAAATCTAATGTGAGTAAACTGCCTGTAACTTAAGTGTTTCAGCATGATGGATATGCTACACTTTAAGGAAAGAGCTGAAATAAGTTGTAGCATCAGTTAGCAATGCAATTCCAGATGAAAATGGAGAGTAAGGGATAATATAATCTAAATTAAAATTTGTATTTTAAAGTTAAAATTTTTTTGATTTGTGGTGTTTCCCAACATGTTGGCTTTGAATGAAATGCTAGGTCATGACCTACTGCTGCTTTCAATGGCCTTTGGCCCAATGTAGCAGCACATTCATTTGGGTATAGCATTTCCAGGGGGACTGCAGCTACAGCAGAACCAAGTTTCAGAAAAACTCATGTCATTTATCAGTCATAATTGAAAAGATTTACATCATATTGTGCAGTGGCAAACCTGGGATGACAGTTTACAAATAGTGCGAAGTCTATGACCTTGGAGGACTGGGGTAACTGATGCAGGAGCTTCCATGACTATAGTTTTGACAACAATTTTCTTTTTGATAGTACAAATGTGTATGGATTAACAATAAACACTAGAATGAAGAAAGAAGTATTTGTCCCAAATGTGGGAGTGGAAAGAGGATGTTCATCCAAGTAGGCAAGGCTTATATTCCATGAAGGCTTAGAAATCTCTGGTGACAGGCAGGAAATTAGTCAGCATTCACATGTCATATACAAGGTATCAATGGTCCCAACTGGTGACTGCAGTATAAAAGCGGGGACCCAGAGATGTGATATTCAAAGACAAGGTCAGTCCGCGATTGGTAGACACCTAGTCCCAAGCTTTGGATTATTTAGAGTTTATAAAATGTCTTTGGGTTTTAATTTGGAAAACAGACAAGAACTGAGTGGGATTCCAGCCTTAGGAAAGGGTTAGAAAATAAATTTTTTAGACTAGAACCTCAGAATGGAGATTGAAGATAAGGGATTGTCCTATGAACTATGAGTCTTGGCTTGGGAACGCAAAGTGTAGGTCCTGGTAACAAAATGAGTTTCAGATATGGAGGAAAAAAATATGAACTGCCATTTGAGAATCAGTGTGGGAATCCAAAGTTCAGTCCTCCAGGGCAAGGCTGTAGAAAAGATAATTGAAAGAGCAAAACCACTAAAATGTAAATTCCATCAGCGCAGACACCTTGCCTGCCTTTTAATTGCTGAATGTTTAAGTGCCCAGAAAATAGCCTCGTGCATGGTGGGTGCTCACTGTATAATTTTAAAAGGAATAAATATGGGATACAGAATTCTAAATGCATCTATAAATGGTTTAGATTAGAGCAACTTAAGTAAGTATAGCTTACTTAAATCAAGACTGACTCAGGGATAGGGAAAGTCCTGCTTTATCTGGTAGGGGAACCAGAGGTACAAGGGGAAGTTAGAAAAGGAAAGTACAGGATGCGGAAGAGAAAGAGAGGGTAACCCAGCCAATGACAGAGCCTCCTCCTTCGGTATTGCAACCATCCTTCTATATCTCAAACATTAAGGTCCTTCTATACTTTGAAACCTTGAGAACTAATTTAGAGTGTAATTTCAAGTCTTAAGTATGTTACTATTAATTTAGATTAAATTCCCATCTAAGTCTTATATCAGTACACTCAGTAAATTCAGAACCTAGTAAGAATTATGATCTGAACAAAATTTGTTATAAGCTTGTCTCTACTCTCTCACCTCACCTGCCTTATGTCTCTCCGGGGCTAATCATTAAGGTGCTGAGAGGGGCGGGAAAGTGGTTGACTGTATACCTTTTTTGGTCTCTTCTACTAATATTATCAAATGGTTTAAGGGAGGATATATTTTTCAAGTAAGGTCCCATCATTCAGGAAATGCATGTAAATATCATAAACCAGTGCATCATAAAAAGTTGGTATAATTATAAAGAGAAAAAGATGGGTGTGTAAATTATCCTTAACTAACTTATAAGTCTTGTGAGTGAGTCCACGAATTTGCAGATAATTAAATATTTTCTTGATAGTTTAGAGCAATGGATGAACAAAGTAGATGGATGGAGCAATGGAAGCTAACTAGAAAAAGTTACTAGAAACATATAAAATGGAAAATAAAATAAAAATTATGTAAACAAAGAAACTTTCATTGTGAAAAATGATCAAATCAGGAAGCATTAGACTCATAATATGGCATTCTATAATAATTATAGGTATCCCTCGCTATCTCATCTCTCCCTATCTAAAACTCAGTAACAAACAGATTTGGCTTATTCAGCATCCGTCTCTACATGAAATCAATTTCCAAACTCTAGCGATCTACGCTTAGGAACTTAATATATTCCTAGAGGGATATTTGTATATATGTATTGTAGCAATTTTAATTAATTAATATCAACGATGTTCCCCAGTACACATCAGTCTGGGGGGTAGAGTAGTTAATAAAATAATAGTTACAGATTGTCTTTGGTTTAGCATCCAGGGGTAGATGTTTGGAATCACAGCCCTCCTGAGTTCTATACTTGGGCTTGGAGATGGCATGGATAGGTGGCAGTGTCTCACAGCTCCTCCTTCCTTTCAATCTTACATGGGCCTGTGCTCCCACTTCACTGTGAGTAATTGACCATGCCAGGATTGTCTCAGTGATCTGCTGTAGTGCACTTAGTAGTCACTGCTTAACAGTGTTCCCATTCTCACCATCTTCATCTCTTAGGTGAAACAGCTATTGCTTGGGACTGGGATGGTGCTTTTGGGACAGCTCACCAGCATCTCTACCCCTAGCCAAGGCTATATACTCTTTTTCAAATTCCCTTCCCAATTTGTGTCAAAGATTGCTAATTGCCCTCCAGTTTTCATCCTTCCATGGGCAAAAGTCAGCTTAGCCAGAAATGACATTACTTGGGCCCTTGCACCTGGACGTGATTATGCAACTACTTTTTGGACAATAGGGTGGGAAAGAAGTTTGTTCTTCCTCCTGTGTCATGCCCTTAGAAAAGAAGCTGATTCCTTTCTAGTCTCTTTTTTTACTTCTTGTAAGCTGGGAAATAGAGACAACTGGAGCTTCCACCTCTCACCCAAAGATAGAAGGCATGTATTAAGGATGGTAGAATTCCCATATTTACCCTGAAATATTCACCTCTGGACTACTACATTAGAAAGAATCCATTTAATCCATTGTAGTAGGGACTCTTTGTTATAGAAGCTTAGCCAGACTCCTAGAAGCAGCTTTTCCCAGGGAGTTATGTGACATGATCAATACTTGCTGGACCTGCAGCCATGAGTCATTTGAGTTTTTAAAATCATTTTGATTTGTTCTATGCTGGGTGAGCCTCTGGACCAGCGTGCCTCTTTCTTTCTTGATCCTCTGTGAAGCCAGTTTCATTTTTACTTCTGACTAGATTGTTCTCCTCGACCTTGATGCCACCTTTTAATCTTCTATGTGGGAATTTGCTACACAGTCATCAGCTGTCTCCCAATATAGGACCCTGCACTTATGCTCTTTGATTGGAATGCTTTCCTCTAGAACTTTACATCATTACTTCTCAGCTGAAACAATGCAAGGCCCCAAACTTCACCCCACATTATATTCTCTCTTCCATTACCCTGTCATATTTCCTTTATAACATTTGCCACAATGCAAAATTAGCTGTTTATTCATTTGTTTGCAAGTTTATTCTATGTTTAGATAGTAAACTCTTTGAGCACAGGCACTTTATTTGTCATGGTCACTGGTATATCCCTGGTGCCTAGAACTTGGTCTAACAGAAAGAAGGTTCAACAAATATTGGTTGAATGAATGATCAAGTCTCCTATAAGTTTTTATGATTATTAGAAATATCAAACTCAAGTAGGTAGAAGTCTCAAGTTAAATACACAAAATAATAGTCTGCATGATTGAGGATTTAGTAAATTTCCAACTGGATCTGGTATGCTTTCTTTCTGAAATTTTCTTTATATATAAGAGTTTATATGTATTGATTGTAGAGCCAAAAGACACCACACAGAATAATGGAGGTTTAGAAAGTTTAGAAATGAAAATCTAATAATTACTGGAAAAGTGGTGTATGTGTTTATTAATTAATAATGGAACATTCAATTATAATTCCAAAATCAATTAATTTATCAGCATAAAGAAATTAACCAAATTATACCAAACAGAAATTTATAAAATCTGAACTCAAAGGCTGAAACTTGTGCACCCATTCGATGGAAATTGGTTATGACCGCTTCCCCCCCAGTCTCTTAGGTCTCTGCATCATTGCATTTGGTTTGAAGCAGTGTGGGTCTCAGGGGTCTAATTCATGTATACTTTTTTACTTCTAGAAGGGGTTTGAGATGGAAGTTTTGGTGTTTACATGTGGAGGTGATAATTTGATGAAAATTTGCTGACTCTGGGTTGTAATCATCACAGTGTCTCTTTGATCTTCCAAGTTTTTTTTCTCTCAGCTCTTTCTTTTCCCCTTATAAACATCCCTCTCTCTGGCTTATGGTCAGGAGCTTGCACAACCCCTTTTTCTTGTGTCAGGCGGGCCCTTGTTCTTACTCAGAGGCCATTGATTCTAATTTCCCTCTCCCAAGCTGTCTCAGACACAAACTACAAACTAGCTATCTTTTAAAAGAACTGTATTCTTTTAAGATATGATGGACACTGAATAACTTCTAAACCAAATACAGATTTTTACTCATATCTGTTTCTTTGATTCATAATTTCATGAAAATATACCAGCTATACCTAACCCTTAATTATTTCTGGTAATTGATAAGCATACAAGAATTAAAAACATAATCCAAAAACCTGACTTTTAACCAATGACTTTCTTAAGGCATTTAAAAAAAAATACAAAGCTGACTGTGCTCAGTGTAACACTAAGAAGACTAAGGTACTACTGGAAAGAATGTGTGTTCTATAACCTGTTCGTCATTTTCTCTATTTAATTTCTGTTGAAGAATTTCACTATATCCTTTGAGTATCTCTGTTTCATTTACTAATGAGTCCTGGGGATATGAAATGAATGATGGGGCTAAACTGTGGATTTTTCCCCTATGTGGTGGTGCTGCTTTCATCTTAACTCTCCTGCTTCAGGTCCCTGTCATATTGGCCTAGTATTTTCAACAAAGGAATAAATAAAAAACCTAATATCCATTCATTTTGGTTTCCTACTTAGTTTTAACTCATTCCCACTTTCATTTTTAGGTTCAGGTTCTTATTTTAAGTTCCCTGGAAGGTTATAATGAAATGGTTTAAATTATGATCATTTGGGTTTTTATGCCTTTTGGGTGAATTGTTAATATGAAGGAGAGAGGAAAATAAAGTCTATCATTTAGCTTTATTTTTGTTAACTCCCTATGAAGCATTTCTTGAGTAAATGTTAGGATGCGATAGAAAAGGCAAAGTAATTTGCATTTAATAGTCCATGTTTGAACTTTTGGAAATATTAGCATCACATCATTTTCATTGCTTTTCTTTTGTAGACACAGATTGCAGTTTCACTGTTAGGCTAGGCCCATAATTCCCTAAATGAATGGTTTTGCATTCTGTTTTACTCTGAGAAGAAAGAGAAGCCAACTTCCAACACTGGCATATCGACTATTTACGTATTTTTATATCCCTACAATATATTTGTTCATATATATATCTATATGAAATATTAGAGCCCCAATTGTAACTGTCCCAAACTGAATTTAAATGTTTTCTGCTTCCCAAATCCATCCCTTGGTTTTGTATCTCTTATCAAAACTGATGGTATTGCTACTCATGAGGTTATCCAAAACGGAAAGCTTCAACCAATCCTCATTCTTTCTTTTGCCTCACCTTTCTTCAACCAGTTGGTCACCAATCCTGTCGATTCTACCTTTTAAAAATTGCTCTAATTTTGCCTCTTTCCCCAGTTTTGCTGTGTATCTCTTAGTTTGGGCCCCATATCTCTTGCATGCTTTATTAGCAACCTACTTCTAATTTTGCTACTTCCTTTCTAGCCTACCTACTTCCTGGTATCTTCCCATAGTTAGCAAAGTATTATGAGCTCTTACATCACTTTTTCATCCACAATGTGACCTTTGTTTTTGAAAGCTTGGTTTTTTTGAGAGCAGAAGGGCCAGATTACAGAAATATACTTTTATAGAGTTGACTTTTGCCTACTTGATTTTATTCAGCCAGACCAAAGGACATCATAGAATTTTACCTGACTGTAGGCACAGATGGCTGTTTTACTGTTAGTGCAGCCCCATAATTAACTTAAATGACTAGTTAAGCGTTTTGTTTTACTTGGAAAAAGAAGATAAGCCCACTTCTGACACAGGCAGAGTGACTCTGCATGTTCTCATTGCTGCCTCTGCTGGAAGGAGCAACCTGGAGAGGGAAAGAGAAGGGCAAGGGTTGGGATGCGAGTGTCAGTGCTCTTACCTCGTGGTTGTAGCTCCTGGGCTGGGGGAAATTTAGAACAACCCAGATGGGTTTTGAGGAATCAGTGGAAGCTGAGACTAGTGCCTTTCTTGCCGAGGTATAGCCAGGGGAGACTGCAAGTCTCTTGGAGAAAATGCCTGTCAAAAATCACCAGCAGTGATGGTGGAGAAAGGTGTCTAGATAAATGGGCCAGGATAGCCTCCCAGTTGCCCACAGCCAGAGCATGACTGCAGGAGCCTAAGAAGTTTCCATCTGTCCCAGTGGGGTATGTGTGGGAACTTTGAGGCCACAAGTAAATTAGATGCAGCTTGGGGTTAGGATGAGGCGGCCATGAACATGGTGTACCAAAAGACCAAGAGGGAGCAGCCACAGCTTAAACATCCAAACAAGTGTCTCATGGAAGGCTGGCAAGGACTCAGAAGACAGCATACTGCCTAGAGGCCTGTCTTCTTAGCTCCTTGAAAATACATAATATTCTGCAACTCGAGAAAAACTCAAAAGGGAGGATGCAGAGAAGAGGATGCGGAGAAGAGTTCCCTAAAGGGAGGAATTAGCCCTGATAGGGAGTTTAACCTTTAAACTTTGAATTGATTCAAATGTACAGCATTTTCTTTAAGCCAGAAGAAAACAAATTATCTTTAACTGTTTTTCTTCTTTTTTTTTGTTATCCGCTATAACGGATGATTAAAAAAAGCAAGCAAGCTACATTTCCTTGCACCGCACCCCATAACTGTGTGATTGTGAATAAATTTAGACCTGATAACAATTAATTTACTCACTGTATGCATACCTTCACTGGATCCCTCTTGCTTGTAGCACAAGAGTCATTCTTCTTTGCAGTCTGAGCACAAACAGATTCTATTCTCTTCCACCACCGCTGCTCCTCCTCCATTACATGTACTCTGAATTTCCATCTAATTCTGGAACCCCAAAGATGCTTCACTCTTTTGTGATTCTGTAATTGTCGTCTCTAGACCTACAGTGTCCTTTTCCTGGTCTGCATTTGGCATCCCCCTTACTCATTCATTGAGAGCTAAAGAAAACGGCACCATCTTGACTCCTTTGCTACTGCACTGGTATTTTGTTGTGGCTCTGATTTTAGATGTCTGCCCACTACCATATGAGTCCCGCCCAGTTTTGAGTGCAAGGTAGAGAGACAAAACAACACCTTGAATGAATTAACTGGCACCTAATAAAGCCGTTTAAGAGAATAGTTGTCTTGGGTTTACAGTATATCTTCTCTTAAACATCCTATTGAACTTCCCTATATGCTGTCAGATTTTTGATTTTATGTCCAGACTTGTAGTTACAAAAATAGTAAAGCTATGGCAAGTGAAACTTTAGTTCCCACAAAAGCATTTAAATGCTTGACACTAATGGCCATTAATATTCTTTCTGTAACAAACTTCTTGACTTGGAACACGGTTTTTACATTAATCATTATCATTTAGTAAAGTTTGTATTACTTAAAGATTTATGCTTTGATCTTGAGTAAAGAAAAAGATTTAATTTTTTTTTGTTGGGAAGATGTGTACATGATCCCTGAGAATATAAGTTCTTTGCTTAAATGAAATAAAGCAGAAATGATTTTAGGAAGAAAAAAAGATCAGGGTGAGTATTTTACTTAAGTGTAACCCTTGATATGTTCCATAGGAAACTTGACATTAAGGATTTATTTCATTTTAAAAATTGCTAGCTTTTAATGAACCAGAAAAATGATATTGACATTTATGAAATATCTTCACAAACCATTATCAATCAGAATAGACTAGCTAAAGTTAGTCATACATTGTGTGTGTGTGTATTTTTTCAGAAGAGCTCAAGATAACATGAAAAATTTAATCTTATAGTTGTTTTAAAGAACAGTGGGCTTTGCAGACAGAAAACCTGAGTTTTAATCCCAAATTTGATATTAGCTAGCTGTGTGACCTTGCACAATTTACATAGCATTTCTGGAATGTGATAAGGGATCTCCAAAGTCACTACACAAGTTTTATTTTGGTGACATCTCAATCAAAATTTAGAAGTAACAGATTAAGTGAGAAGAGTAAAAGCAGAAATTGGAGAAATCTGAAATGGAAAAAATAAAAATAAAAGGTGTGATGGTTAAATTCATTTGTCATATTTCCAAGGTTATGGTGTCCAGTTGTCTGGTCAAGCAAGCACTGGGTTGATTGTTACTGTCAGGATATTTCATGGATTTAAGTCATCAGTAAGTTGATTGTATCTATGGTTGATTACAACTACAACCAATTGAGGAGATTGCCTTAAAAAATGGGAGAAGTCTCATCCACTCAATTGAAGGCCTTCAATGGAGAAGTAATGATTTCAGCAGTCTGAAGGGAGAATTTCCATCTCTACTTCAGCCAGCCAGTTTCTCTTAGGTAATTCATCAAAAACCTTCATGGGAGTTTCCAGCTTGTGGCCTGCCCTATGGAATTTGGACTTGCCCCATCCCTACAGTTGCTTTAGATAATTCTTATTTTTGTATATGGTGTGAGATAAGGGTCCTCTTTCTTTTTTTTGGATACGGCTATCAATTTCTCTGTTTGTTAAATAGACTGTTCTAGCCCAGCTGGGAGGGCTTGACAGCCTTGTCAAAAATCACTGGATTGTAGATGTGAGGGTCTATTTCTGAGTTCTTGATTTGGTTCCATTGGTCAATGTGTCTGTCTTTATGCAAGTATCATAGTGTCATTTTTTTTTTTTTTTTTTTTTTTATCACTGTAGCTAAGTAATAAGCCTTAAAGCCCAGAACTGAGAGTCCTCCAACTTAGTTCTTCTTTTTCAAGATCTTTTTCGCTATTCAGGTCCCTTACCCTTCCAAATAATGTTTGATAATTGGTTTTTCCACTTCTGCAAAAGGGTTGTTGAGGTTTTTATTTGGATTTCATTGAATCTGTAAATCAGTTTGGGTAGAATTGACATCTTAACAATATTTAGTCTTCCAATCCATGAATACAGAATGTCCTTCCATTTATTTAAGTCTTCTTCAGTTTCTTTTTGCAATGTTTTGAAGTTTTCTGAATATAGGTCCCTTATGTCTTTGGTTAGGTTTATTCCTAAATATTTGATTGCTTTAGTTGCTATTATAAATAGAATTTAGTGTATAGAAACGCTATTGATATTTGCATATTAATATTGCATCCTACCACTTTGCTGAACTCATCTATTTATTAGTTCTAGTAGTTTTGTTGTGGATTTTTCAGGAGATTCTAGATAGGATCATATCATCAGCAAATAGTGAAAGTTTTACTTCTTCCTTTCCTATTTGGTGGCCTTTTATTTCTTATCTAGCCCAATATCTCTAGCTAGAACCTCTAGCAAAATATTGAATAACAGTGGTGAGTTGGGCATCCTTATCTTGTTTCTGATCTCAGCGTGAAAGCTTTCAGTCTTTCACCATTGAGTACAATGCTAGCTGTTAAGTCTTTCATATATGCACTTTACCATATTGAGAAAGCTATCTCTTGGAGTGATTTTACCAAGAAAGGGTGCTGTATTTTGTCAAATGCCTTTTCTGCATCAGTTGAAAGGATTATGTGATTTTTCTTCTTCAATTTATCAATGTGTTTTATTACACAAATTGATTTTCTTGTGTTGAACCACTCTTGCATACCTGGGATAAAACCCACATGATCGTGGTGTATAATTCTTTTACTGAGCTTTTGGATTCTGTTTGCAAGTATTTTGTTGAAGATTTTTGCGTCTTTATTCATCAGAGATATTGGTCTGTAATTTTCTTTTTTGTAGTATCTTTATCTGGTTTTGGTATTAGAATGAGTTTGGTGTTTTTTTTTTGTTTTTTTTTTTCCCTGTTCAATTTTTTGGAAGAGCTTGAGCAAGATTGGTATTAGATAGTCTTTGAATGATTGGTAAAATTCACATGTGAAGTCATCTGGTGGCTTTTCATCTTTGGGAGGTTTTGATGACTGTTTTCAATCTCTTCACTTGCGATTGGTTTGTTGAGGTCTTCTATTTCTTCTAGGGTCGGTGTAGGTGATTTGTGTGTTTCTAGGAATTTGTCTATCTCACCTACATTGTCAAGGTTTTTGGTATGCAGTTGTTCATAGTACCCTCTTATGATCTCTATTATTTCTGCAGGGTCAGTGGTAATATTCCCCTCTCATTTCTGATTTTATTTATTTGCATCTTCTCTCTTTTTTTCTTTGTCAGTGTAGCTAAAAGTTTGTCGATTTTGTTGATCACCTCAAAGAACCAACTTTTGGTTTTGTTGATTCTCTCCATTGTTTTTTGTTCTTGATTTCATTTATTTCTGCTTTGATCTTTACTATTTCTTTCCTTCAGCTTGGTTTGGGCTTAGTTTGCCATTCTTTTTCTAGTTCCTCCAAGTGTGCAGTTAGATCTTCAACTTTAGCTCTTTCTTCTTTTTTAATGTAAGCATTGAGGGCTATAAATTTCTCTGTCAGCACTGACTTTGTGGTGTCCCATAGGTTTTGATATGTTGTGTTCTAATTTTCATTTGTCTCAAGATATTTGCTGAATTCCCTTGCAATTTCTTCTTTCACTCACTAACTCTTTAAGAGTGTAATTGTTTAATCTCCATATATTTATGAATTTACCTTTTTTCCATCCATTATTGATTTCTAGCTTCATTCCATTATGATCAGAGAAAGTGTTTTCTATAATTTCAATCTTTTTAAATTTATTGAGACTTGTCTTGTGACCCAACATATCATCTATCTTGGAGAAGGATTCATGGGCACTTGAAAAGAAAGTATATTCTGCTGCTTTGTGGTACAATGCTTTATAGATATCTGTTAGATCTAGTTCATTCATCATATTATTCAATTATTTTTTTCTTTATTTATCCTATGTCCAGATGTTCTATCCAATACTGAGAGTGGTGTATTGAAGTTTCCAATTATTATTGTAGAGACATATATTTCTTCTTTCAATTTTGCCAGTGTGTGCCTCATGTATATTGGGGCATTCGGGTTAGGTGCATAAATATTTTGCATAATTATTTCTTCTTGGTGAATTACCCGTTTTATTAATATATAGTGACCTTCTTCATTCCTCATAAGTTTTGCATTTGAAATCTATTTTGACCAATATCAGTGTCACTTCTCTAGTTCATTTTTGATTACTATTTGCATGGAATATCTTTTCCCAACCTTTTACTTTTAACCTGGTTATTTCCCTATGTCTGAGGTGAGTCTTTTGTAGAGACCATATAGATAGCTCATATTTTTTTATCCATTCTAACAGTCTATGTCTTTTGAGTGGGCAGTTCAAGCCATTAACATTCAATGTTATTACTGTAAAGGCATTACTTACTTCATCCAATTTTGATTTCTGGTTTTCTGTTGTCCTATCATACTATTGTCTATCTTTTTTTACTGCTTAATTTACCCTTTCTATAATCTTCATTTCCACACCCTTCTCCAAGTCTCTCACTCTTGTTTTTTCCTTTCAGGCTGTAGCACTCCCTTTAATATCTCTTGTAATTCTGGTCTTTTGGTAACATGGTCTATTAGTTTTTGTTTGTCTGTGAAGATTTTGAACTCACCTTCATTTTTGAAGGACAGTTTTGCCAGATACAGAATTCTTGGCAGGCAGTTCTTCTCTTCCAGTACCTTAAATGCATCATACCTCTTTCTTTTTGCCTCCATGATTTCTAATGAGAGGTCAGCAGTTAATCTTATTGAGTTTCCCTTATATGTGAAGCTTTGCTTTTTTCTTGCTCTTTCAGAATACCCTCTTTAGCTCTGATATTTGACATTCTGAATAGTAGGTGTTTCTGTGTAGGTCTATTTGGATTTATTCTGTTTGGGAGGCTTTGCCTTTCTTGGATGTTGATATTTATGTCTCTTGTAAGGGTTGGGAAGTTTTCAGTCATTATTTCCTCAAATATTCTTTCTGCCCCTTTTCCATTCTCTTCTCCTTCTGGGACATCAATAATGTGAATGTTTGTGTGTTTTGCACTGTCATTCAATTTCCTGAGACTCTGTACCATTTTTTCCATTCTCTTCTCTTTCTGTTCTCCTGTCTTTTCCAGTTCATATATTCTGCCTTCAAAATCACTAATTCTATCTTCAAGTGATTCAAATCTGCTCTTATGTCCCCCTAATATATTTTTATTCTCATCCATCATGTCCTTCGATCCCATAAGGTCTGTTACTTTTCTTTCTAGGCTTTTAAATTGCTCTTTATGCTCACCCAGTGTCCTTTTAACTTTTTGCTGGTGTCTAGGCACCTGGATATTTTGGTGAATTTATTCTGATGGCCAATATCTCTCTCTTGCTTATTTTTTCCCCACAGTGTTTCTTTGATATTTGGTTCAACTTATTCTAAGTCCTTAAAATTGCAGCTTAAGTTATCAAAATCAGGCCAGGGACTCAGTAGCGGGGCACAGATTTTCTCCCAGGGATTAGAATACAGATAGAACAGGGAAATTTTTGTCCATGCAATTTCCATACCAGCCAGCAGATGGCACTTGTCAGCCTACCTTTCCACAGAGGCATTTCAGTCTGGACTTCCCTGTGTTCCTGTGCTGAATCTCCAGAGTGGAGATTCAAAGCGGGTGCTGCTGGCCAAATGCACTGAAGAAAAGCTCCCCTACTACCCATCCCTTTTCCCTTGAAACAGCTGACAGGGAAGAAGTTGTCTCTTCCCCTCTCAGCTGGCTGCAGTGAGCAAGGGGGTTCACCCCAGTTTAATATCGTGGGGGTGGGGATAAGGAGCCATTCCTGGCTGCCGCAGGGGCTTGGTAACTCATTTGTTTTGGCTTCTTTGTCTTTCTGTCTTTCACCCTCCTGGGAGTTGTGTGGCACTGTCCTTGTCTGCTGATCCCCAAAGCAGGTCTCTTGGACAGCTTTTGGCTCTTTCTCCATTATTTTTGCGAGAGCATTGAGCTCTGCTTGTTAGTGTCATGCCGTCTTCCCACAATTCTCAATATTTATTTTTATGTCCATTTTTCTCCTTTATGTTGAAAGTAAGTTTTATAATATCCATAACAATATATAGAGGGTAAAGCACACACATAATAATTAAAAAAATAATATGCACAAATTGTGAGTATGTGATTGTGGTAAACTGAATTATGTACCCCAATTTAGACATGTTCTTAATCTTAATCTACATTACTGTGGGTGTGAACCCATTGTAAATCTCTTGAAGATGTTATATCACTTAAGGTATGGATCAACTGAATGAGGGCCAGCCTTAATCCAGATTATTAGAGTCCTTTATAAGCAGAAGAAATTCTAGTAAGAGAAACCCATGAGGAGGTGCCAGAAGCAAGAAGTGAAGGGAAGAGAAAGGAGAGGACATGGCCATGCCATATGAGGCAGAGATGCAAGCTAAGGAGCCCTAAGGATCCCTGGCAAACCAGCAGCATATTGTTACAGTCTTTGGGGAGTAAACATCTCCTTGCTGAAACCTTAATTTGGGACTTCTCCTAGCCTCAAAACCATAAGCCAATATATTCCCACATATAATCCAACCCAGTGCATGGTGTTTGTCATAGCAGACTGGCAAACTAAGAAGTGATCAAAAGTTTTATCCTGTTAGGTCTATATATAGAAGCTCAAGACTCTTCTGAGAGAGTTGTCTGCCATCAAACATTTCTTCTTCCCTTCTGAGATCTATTTCTCAATTTATCTAGATATACATCAAGTTTATATATTCATGTTTTATTGTAAAAGTTAAATATGGTCAACAAAGAAAATTTGTAGAATATGAAAATATGTGAGAGGAAAAGGACATACTCACCCATGTTTTATAATCCATGCACACATACACAATCATTGTTGATGTGTTCTCTCAATATTTTAATATTATAAAAGTCTGTATAATTATACAGGCTCAGGGTAAGTCACACAAAGATTAAAGGTTTCCAAAACAATCTATGACTATTTCTTTGGAGAACTGAATGAGTTGTTATAACATACTTTTCAATCTCTGCTAGAATATACTTTCAGAAAGTGAAGGCTGCCTATAATTTAAGCCTGTTATTTAAGTAGGTTAGAATCCTTAGTTTAAATTCATCTCAGAAATGTTGCTTAAGGATGGCATATAACTTTAAATTTGCCGCAGAAAGAGTTCACTTTCTTTTTTAAGCCTAGAAAAATAATCACCACCAGTCAATAATTGAAGCAAATTACTCTTCTGTACTCAATGCAAAATAACTTCATTTTATATTAATCAATGTTTCACTAATGTAGTCACTTGCCCTAATGTAGTTATTAGAATATTATACTGTGTCAATGATAGCCTTGAGTTAAAAAATAAAATATTCAGTTGCTCAGAGGTTCAATGGTATGAAACACAAATTTTAATAGTTCTTTATACAGTATTTGTGCCTACTTCCCAGATAAGCAGGTCTTTTGGTCATTTTTGTTATTGTAGTCTTGGTTTTTGTTATGTTAGGCATCCTGCTGTCTCTAGATATAATAAAGATAGTTCAGTGGGAAAGTAATCTCTCAGAATGACTTTTACTTGTACTTTTCCCACTTAGAAAGAGGGCTCAGTTCTCATTCTCCTTTATTCATGCATGTATTTAATGTAATAAATATTTAAGTGCTTAAAATGCACAAAACACTATGCCAGATTTAATCTGGATATCCTGGACAACCTTTTCTCCCTGCATTTTACTTTCAAAATGCCATGACTCGCTATTTTACATGGACTTTTCTATGTATCTTATTAGCATCCTATGAGCATGAAATTTACCTATCTGAGCTCTCTTGGGAATGTATTATTTTAAAATTTGCTTTCCAGTAATACTTTGATATATTTTAGTTTTATTTGTAAAACGTATATTCTAGAAGCTATGTATTTCTTCCAAGATACCTGGGCTCCAGTTAGGAGGAAGTGAATGGGGATGAGAATGCAGTCCCTAGCCTGAGTGACAAGTCCTAAAATTTAATCTGAGATTCTAAGCAATGACTTTCATGGTCAGTGTCTTTTTAAATACAAAGGTTTAAATATAAATGTGAAAACATTGAAATAAAAAACTTAAATGCAGTATAAAATACTTAAATCCATTGACAACTTTCTCTCTAAATATTATCAATTATTGTTTAAATCACTAAGTCCTAAATTATGCACTACTATTCCACAAACTGAACTATAAATATTCTATTGCTTAATTAAATAAGTCATCTATCCCATTTTCCTGAAACATTACCTCGATGGCTATAATATTCTGAATTTATATTTCCCTTTTTTGTTTCCTTACCTGCAAATTGGGGATAACATTAAGGCCTGTCTTCTAGGCTTGTTGAGAGGATTAAATGAGGGACTAGACCCAAAGTGCTGAGAATAGTGCCTGCCATTTTGTTTGTGCTCCAAATATCTATGCTTTTTCTTAAGTATTGCCTAATGACTTTCCTGCTCATAGGAAGCAACAAAATTTAAAAACCACTATTCATTGAATACAAATAGAATTAGGAACCAGCTATGCATCTAGTTCAGCATTTTGTTTATTTCAATTGACAATGTTGCCTGTGATAGTAATTCTGTATTGCTCACATGTTATAAATTTGGGAATAAAATTGCCCCAGTTGCATAGAATTAGATATATGGAAGAAAGATGTTCTGCCACTTACAAGTACTCTAAAACCTGAACATCTTTCAGACATACTGTTTAAATCTAACCTCAAATTTCCTTCTATTTGAGGAATCTTTATTTTTATTGCTAGCATCCCAAGATCACTGTAAATCTTAGGTGAAGTTGGGGGTCAAATGTTTTTCTGGAAGCTTGTCTTCAACCTTAAAGTTGTTTACTGTTACTTTTTCTCACTTCCTAGCAAAGCATAAGGAGGTGGCCAATCTCTCCTGCCTCAGTTTCCCTGTCTTTCTTTCCACTAAGAGAGGAAAAAAGAAGAGATCTCATATATGGTATGGGATGATCCTTTCCTAGCAGTGAGAATGGTGTTTACCTTTTCCTTAATCAGAAAACTTATTTTCACATCCCTTTTTATTTCACATTGAGAATTCTTCACCTCAGATTCCTCATACTACGTACTTTGTAACTGCTACTTTGCCAAACAGCCCAACACCCAGACTTGGTCCTCCCAAACTCCTAAACCATGGCTATTAAAGGAAAAAAAATATCTCTCTCCTCAAGAATAATACTTAAATAATTTAAAATAATTTAAAAATTTTAAAATAATTCAACTGGTTTTAGAACAAACATGTTCAGTGCTTCTGATCATTTGTTTGTTTAATGCAGGTGACCAAAATTATATTGGGATTATGAGGTTTGAGAAATGTCATATCTTTCTCTCCAGACTCTCCCATTTTCTGGATCCTCACATTCAGGTATATTCGACTGTTAACAAATGCTCAGATTTTCTAACATTTAGAAAAGTTTTTATCTCTAAATGCTAGAATCTAAGTTTAGATTTCAATGAAAATTAAGACAAAATTTTTAAAGATGTGCAAGAGAAGAGTGAAGAGAGTCAAAATAGTTGAAAAACATTTAGGCCCTGGGCATATTGGTCGCTCTTTATTTTCATGGTTATGAGATCCTTGTCTTATTCAATGTAGTGAAAATCTAATACCTTTAGGCAGTTGGCCCAAGTTTGATTTTTAGGCATTTTGATTTATAAATTGAATTCTATGTAACCTTTACAGGATTCCCAACTCCATTATCATGTTATTACTTTTGTAATGTGTTTTGAGCACTGCCAATGTGTTCAGAATTGAAAAGCACATTAAAGTGAGCCTATTCCCACAATGGTCTAAACATTTTAGCTGAACTTTTTATTTTCCACCTTTGCACATTTAAAAAATGCTGTGTATATTATTTTTTCCAAAATAGTTCCATTCAAAGTAAGTGCTATTTGAGAGTTCTCATTTGCTAGTGTTTCCAGACTCTGGAGGTCCTTAGTGGTAGTCTAAGGAGGCTGCCATCACCCCATTATCATGCTTTTCAAAATGTTTGGGCCATATTATAAGAAATGATCTTCAAAGTGTCCTTATTTTCTTCCAATATCTGTGTTTTGATAATGGCCATTTTAACCTTCAAGTCCCTACATTTTCCTGTTGATCTAAGTCCATATTTTACTAAGTATGAGTCTACCTGGAGGCATTATGACTTTCTCAAGATTAAGAGGTCAGAAACCAGAATAAAACATGTTTGTCTTTCAAGTGCTTCCCTCTGTTAAACTTCCTCATCATTGAAGATGAGGCTACCAGTTGTTCATTTCCCAAAGAAGCATCCAAGAGTCATTTTAAGGTGGTTATCCTTTTATCTTCAAACTCACTGAAATGTTGAATCCTTATTCTGCTTCCAGCCCTGCAAGACAGTTACGCCTGAGATTTTGACTATATAATAATAGATTCAAGATATCGAGAGTTTAGTTATAATTTGCATGTCATTCACTTAACTAAGAGGTACAGAATTTTATACTGACTTTCAGTTCCCATTTTGTCATATTAGGCTTGTCAAACTTGGGAAAACTATTACTTAGGTTTCACCTAGAAACATTTAGTCTTATTTGAAAAACTGGTGTATTCAAATAGGTTATGGCATGTATTTATTCTTTATTTTATAGTCCCATGATATCATCATTCATCTAGCTGCCTATAAATTTAGAAGGAGTTTATTAAATTGTTGAAGTGAGATTATGATAAAAACAGTATTTCTAGTCACTGGTAAATTAAAAACTTACTTTTTAATCTTTTACTTATTTTATCTTTTCAAAGAGCAAACTTAAAGGTAGCTCTATCATTGTTTTTACATTGACGGTAATCAACTACTGAGTCATGCTTGACCTTTATAAATTGATTATTTGAAATAAGCAAAAAGCACTTTCCAATTCTGAATTGGTATGTTTAGGATGGATGGGAGACTAATGCCTGTGATTAATGAAGATGATCCAGACAATTATGGCTCACTATTTGTTCTCATTCCAATGTTAAGATAACACTTAAAGCCTTAATGCTGTCTTCACACAAATAAACATTAACCATTCCTTCAGCCCTTTTGCAGATTTTAACTAGAGGAAGTTTTTTTAAGCTGCTGAAATTGAAAAGGAAACATAGATGCATGGCTAAATAGTTGAAGAAGTAATCATTGACTGAAAATTACATTTTAGTCTATACGTAACATTGCTAAAATTTTTCAAACTGCAAGGCCTGGGTAGAGGGGAGGGTTGTCAGATAGCATTCAGAAAGGTAACTTATTTAGTGATTGGAAACATTCATTTACGGCTAATTTGCTCTTGAACATTTTGTTTAAGTGGGAGAAGCAAAATTTTAATATTCCTAAAATGTTGCCAAATAATCTGTTGAGGCATAAGTGACAAAAATATTAATCTAAAAATTGAAAGCTTGAATAATTAAAAAAAAATTCAAAAAGCACATAAATACTCTAAAGCTGTCTCAAAGTTTTACTGAATTGATCTAGTTTCCTCATTCCTATTCCACTAACAGTGTGTTTCGATAAACAACATGTTCAGAGGCCCACACAAATGGGCAGAAAAACCACCATGATATGCAAACCTTAGCATTACCTTTACTTCTCCTAAAACACCCCTGCAGCTCACACCTGCCTATGAACACTGAATTCAGGCCTCTAGGAATATATGTCTTAGGACATTCTAAGAATTCTGCTTTACCAGACTTGGGAATTGGGGTAGAAATAGGTAAAGATGACAGGCTCTTTTTACTAAAAGATTTAAACACACTGATTATTCTCATCTATAGAATAAATGAAAGGGAAAGGACTGACCCAGCAGCACTCTGCAGTAGAGAAGCAGGAGCTTGTAAGGAGGCAGAAAGTGAGAGATGAGAGATACCGAACACAGAAGAAGAACACCACAGAATGGGAAACAAGGAAGGGACTCAGCAGTTTTGTGCTTCAGAGGGCACTTCTGGTCAGTCTGGAGGAAACAATGAAGCCTGACAGAGTGGCTCCTTAATCCTTGCTTCCATTCTTCTCACTCTCCCTCCTTTCTCTCTTCATTCTCTCTTCAGACCTTGAGTATAGAGACTTAAGTTAACTCCCTTCTCAGCTAATGGCATACTACTGCATTCAGTGAGACTCCCTGGTTTGATTTTGTTTTCTCTTGATTCATGATGCCCATTTAAGTTTATTTCCTCCAGAGGGACTCTTGCCAATGGGTCTGATAGATGTCCTGGGAAATATATCTTTGTAAATTAAATAATATTGTGCATATGTATTTTTAATTTATATATGTTATGGTACCATAGCCTGACTTCCCCCACAAAACCACAGTCTGAGACAAAAGCTTGTACACAGATAGTTTATTTTGGCAAGTGAGCCCAAGAAACCGGGGTGAGGGGCTGGTACCAAGATGAGTGTCATTGTGGGGAACCGAGGATCAGTCCTGCTAGGAACTCTCTGAGGATCCATGTAGAATGAACCTCAGAATTGCCTGTCCAAAGGATGGGAGAAGGGAGGATTTAGCTAATCATTGTTCTATCCCATTGGTCAAACTTTCCCTGTGGCATAATTTCCACCTGCAGGCATTGTTAAGTATACCATAGGATACTACAGGACAGAAGGTGAAAGATAAGTGGTACAGTTGGGAAGACATGCTAGAACAACATTGTAGGAAGACAGGATGTGAGGTGGGTGATACAAAAAGGTTCTACATTATGCAAAATATACCTTATGTCTTTTCTTACTTTGTAAACTTTATTTTGTTAATTTACTGCACTCATTTCATTGCTTCTGTCTGATGCATCAAATACTGCTTTGTCAGGTTTATAGCTATGAGCAACAAAATCCACTCTTACTTCTTTGGGTAAAAGAAATTCACTAATCTCCTATAGAGACACAAACTCAAGCTAGGAGGTTACCCAGCAAGGAATGATGCCCCAATTACAATCCTGGGCTGACCCAGTGAAGACTAATTGCCTCAGTGACTTGCGTGGGCATCACAGCTCACTGCTCTGGGCATGGGATGCTATCTTTTTGATCTCTGCCAATGTTGCCAGTGGAGACACATGATTTTCTACCATCCTTACAAGAATTGATTCTGCATACCCTTATCTTTTTAATTTCACTCTCCTCTGAATTATAGTCATGTAGCACAGCTCATTATCAGGGGCTAGGTCCCATACCTTAGCTGAACAGGATGTTGAGAAAGCAAGTTTCTTACTTGGGTAGATGGGACTCAGATGGTGGGAAATTCCTTCAAACACTGGAAAGATATAAAAGTGCTGAGAGACTAGAAACTTTGTGAAAATGTCCGTCTCACACCCTATCATATGCATGGACCACACCTTGCTTATTCATTCTGCTTAATAATGGTCACATTGATTGATGCCAACACCCTGTACCAATAGATAACTCTACAATGGACAATCTATTTCTGTGCAATATATCCTCAGGAGTGAGTTTGATGGACTATAAAATAAGCTTTATCTTTATTCTTCTTTAGAGTTTTACCTTTCACATTTGTTTATTTAATTCCATTACGTACAGAGGAAGGTAGTTTTCAAGGGCGGCTATAAAAAAGTACCACAGACTAGTTGGCTTAAACAACTGAAATGTATTGTCTCATGGTTCTGAATACTAAGGTCTGAAATCAAGATCTTCTCCATGCCTTTCCTCTGGCTTCTGGTGGATGAACGTAATCCATGGTATTACTTGAATTGTGGCATAACTTACTCTGCCTCTCTCACACAGCTGTCTCTCTCTGTCTTTGTCTCTCTCTCTCTGTCCAAATTCCTCTCCTTATAAGGACATCAGTCATATTGGATTAGGATCCACCCTAATCCAGTTTGGCCTCATCTTAACTAAAAACATCTTCAAAGATCCTATTTACAAATAAGTCCACATTAATGGTAACAGGGTTCAGGATTTGAACATGTCTTTTTGGAGGACACAATTCAATTCATAACAGGATCCAGTTTTATTTTTCTCCATATATAGAGTCAGATTTTCTAAATGCCATCTACTAAACCACTTTCCTCTGAGTTGTTTGGTTTCCATGTTTACAAGGGTCTGTTTTTAAACTTTCTAGTATATTCAATTTCTTCTATTTGCATGAATCTACCTTAGTATTACTTTATTATTATTTTTCCAATTATTCCTAGGACTGTGTAGAATTTCTTGTTCTGAGTAATTCATCTTTTCTCTTATTTTTCAGAATCAATGTATCTATTTATGTATCTTTATTTTCCCATAGAAATTTTAGTATTTGTTGGTTTTCTCAGAAATTCTGCTACAATTTAACTACAATTTTTTTATATTTATTGAATTAATTCAAGATAAATTTTTATCTCATTAATGAACATAACAGATCTCTGTTTATGTTTGGGTCTTTTGAGTTTTAAATTAAAAAAAAATTCTTGTTGGGCATTTTTGTTGGGATAATACCTAGATATTTCATAGTTTTGCTAATATTGTGAATGGCATCTCATTTTCTATTTGATTATTGTTATAGAGGAATAATATTGGATTCTAGTCATTTGAGTTTTATCTGGCAACTATTGCTTCTGTAAACTTCCTTATATAGAAGTTTGAAAATAATGATGAATTTGTCTCTTTATTTGTACTCATGAATTGAACAAAATTGGTATTTGAAATATTAGTTTTGTTTCTCACTTAAAGGGAAAATTAAAGCTTTTCCATTTTCCATGATGTTCTTTATAAATGTGGGCATTAGCTTTTTTTGCAGGCTAAATAGGTTCCTTTCTATTAATAGTGAATCATAAATGTTTTGATAAAGTTTGATACTTACCCTTAATTTATTGACATAGTCGTGATTTTTTTCATCTTTTATTCCATTCTTGTGTGGAATTATATTGCTATATTTGTTGATAACACCATCCTTGAATTTCTGGAATAAGCCAGATTGTATAATTTTAAAATATATTTTTAAAAATTTGTTGTATAATTTTAAAACATATTTTTGTTAGCTAATATTTAATTGAGTTTTCATTCTATGTTCATAAGATAAATAGGACTCTTCTTTTCTTTTCTTTTATTGCATTTAATAAACAGCTTTGAAATCAAGCTATTAACCCTTTCAAAGCTTTCCATCTGTTCTATCTGGAACAACTAGTATAAGACAAAATTATTGTTAGTATGGAAGAACTCTCTTGTAAAGGCTATCTGAGCTGAGGATCTGGAGGATCTTTGATTAGTATTTTAATTCCTTGAGGTGGTATCATTGCTTATTTAATAACAATAAAATTTATTATGTTATTTATTCATCCTCATTCCTCACCTATCTTGTTGCATTCCTGAATTTCTTTCATACTTGACTGAATATGTCTTTCAAGATTGTTTTCAAAGAGCATTATTTTGGAGCAAATGTTCTGAGGCTTTGTATGGCTGTGAAAATCTTTATTTCATTCTCAATTTTAAATGAAAGCTTTATAGTAAATAAAACTCCAGGCTGAAGGTTTTCTTCCTCTAACTATGAAAGCACTATTTCATTGTTTTTTCTCTAATATTTTTGTAAGAAGCCTGAAATCATTCTGATTCATCTTTTAAGGCCATT
Source organism: Cabassous unicinctus (assembly GCA_029593785.1). Taxonomy (NCBI): domain Eukaryota; kingdom Metazoa; phylum Chordata; class Mammalia; order Cingulata; family Chlamyphoridae; genus Cabassous; species Cabassous unicinctus. The sequence continues at coordinate 21,047 of JAQZBX010007967.1, read as the reverse complement.
TGCCTTTCAGGACATTTTTGCAGTTTTTTTGTTGTTGTTGTTATTGCGTTTTTGTTTTTTTTTTTGTCTTTGGAACAACTAAATTTCATCCTATTGTGTCAGAATATTTCATTTTCCTTTCTACATATCCTGATTGCAATCCTCTGAGTCTTTTTGATATGAGATATTTAACTTTCCTTTAATTCTGTGAAATTACCATTTTTCAAACATTTCCTTTCTTCCTCATATTTTTTTCTTTGAAGGAGTCCTATTAAACTGATGGTGATACTTCTCTTCTATCCACTATACCTCTCAACTTGTTTTAATTTTCACTTTTACTACCTTTCTAATGCCTTCTCAGAGTCTCCTGTGACCTGTTTTTCTAGCTCACTATTAATTCTTTGGATGTAACCTTTTTTGTTCTTCCACCCACTTACTTAGTTCTTTTATTTTAGCTGTTATATTTTCACTTCCAATATTTCCTATGAGTCCTTTTTATAATTTCTTTATCCATCTTCATGCAATTACTATCTTTACTTGTCTCTTTGAAACATCTCTTTACTAATTTGATATTCTTCTTTAAATTTTGGATTATTAATTCTGCTTCATCCAATAGAATTTGTTCAATTCATTGTCCTTTAAAACTAGTTACTGTGTTTCTCAGTTGTCTTTATTTTATTTATGTTTTATACAAACCATAAAGTTTGTAATCTCTGGGAGTTGTATAACCTTGGCTGCTCATATGTCTTTTCCTTTGCAGATAGGGGTGGGGAATGCTAAAGCCAAAATACTTCCATGATCTCCTTGAGAGTTTAGGAATATGGGTGGATGGGACATGCCTTGGGCAGAAAGCCTCTGACTTTGGAATAAGACTTGACCACTTCTATTTATCACACCCCACTAGACCACTGCCTCAGAAAGTTTCCTTGACGCTCTCTTTTGACACTGTTCTTAACTTAAATGACCTAGGTGTCAGGATGTAATGTGGAGAGCAGTGGGGAACTAATGTTATTCCCAGAAACAGAGTGTTTTCCTATAAATGTTGTTATCTACCTCCTGCCATAGCTAGGTAGAGCCCCACCCTAATGGTGCCACACCACATGGTCTGGACTAGGCTGCTGGCACTGATGTATGTCTGCTTTGCATGGATAATTGGTGGGCAGTGGTCCACCCAAATAATTTGAAAAGAAAACAAAGAGTTCATCTAAAAAATTCTCTTCCAACCTGAACTCTTCCTTCAAATTCTCTTAAGCTCTTGTGTTTCAAAATCTTCTTTCTACCTAAAATTTTCTTGCTATTTTTCATATAGATTCTCAAAGCTACTAACATTCTTCTTGATTCTGTGCATCTTTGAGTTCAGACTCAGAGGAGGATAACAGCCATGTATGCTTGTTCACTATCTTGTCAAAATTCTTGTTTTCATTTTCTTCATTTAATTTTATAGATGAAGATGATGATGACTATGATGATCAATGTTTATTGACTGTTCTATTTACATTGGCCTGCTTCTCCATCTCTCAGTATTCTTTCTAGAGTATGTTTTTCTGACATCATTACTGGAAGCTCATTTATAACTATTTTCCTTATTATATATTCCTGTTGCTATGCTTTTGATTATATATACCCCAGACTCAAATCCCTTCTCAGATTTTAGATCAATTTTCTATTTCATGACAGTGATTTCAGAGTTCACAGAGTGAATCATAATGTCAGCTGTTTCAAACTCATAAATCAGTATTAGTTAGGTGTAACCAAGAACTGAAACACTTTTTTTCCAAACCTCATTGATAATATGGGCCTCAGGATTGCCCTGGATGGATGAGAGAACCAACCCTTTAAGAGCAAATATTCTGACTAATAACAGACAGCCAAATGCAGCCCCTGATAAAGACAAATAACCTGTACTCAGGGAAATTTTTTGCATCATTAAACATAGTGAGCATATTAGCAAGCAGGGGGTGGAGCCAAGTCCCCAAAGAGATGAATCTAAATTATGTGCGCTGCAGTGATCATAACAGTGATGCACCATCTTGGCTAACTGTCTGACATCCATGGGGAAGGGGATTTCAGATTTAAATGAACCAAACTAAAAAGCATTTCAGTGCACACACAGATTAATTGGAGCATATTCATGAACTTTTCAGCCCTATTATGCCTCTTTTTTTTTTTAAACTGGTGCCAAGTACAAAGAGCTTAGAATTTTCCTGTCAAACCTTGCATCTTTGTTTCTTCTTTTCACTTTCTTATGCAGCTTGATTAATTACTCCCCAATTTGCTTTCCATTAATCTCCCTCCTACACAGTTGTATCAGTCTTGCCAAAATCTCTTTTTTTGTGTGTGTTTGACTAAGATGGATAATATAAGATAGTGACACTTCTCTTAAGTGAGTCAATGAAATAGTCATTTGCTAATCCTGTACTTTTTAAAACACAGAAAATTCCAAATTCAAAGTTAAGATGTGCTTCTAATTACTTCAGAAGAAACAACTCATTGATTATATGGCCAAATTAAAAAATTTGAGAAACATTTATTACGACCGAATTTGATTTTTTTATTCTCCATTATTCGTGTTGGAAAATCTCATGATGGTAAGGTACCTATCTATATTCAGAGAGTCACAATATTTAGTTCCCTTTGTACCTATATGAAGACCATTATACTGGTAAACAGAGTATGGTACAACACATTTATTTGTGTTTTATTTATTACAGGGGTGCTGTTTTCATAATGTCCATTAACAATGTCACACGACTTTTTAAAAAATAAACATAAGCATCAGGATTGCATTTCATGGATAAAACATTTGGGAAATAATTGAACAAAAGAATCCTGGCATATTTCTAACACAAATAGTAATTTACCTTTGGTATTTATGTTCAATAGTTAAGAGCCAGTGCAAATATAAATTTTATAAAGTGTAAGCATGAAAGCCATAGTGCAACTGTACAGATTGTCATGAGTTATTGTGGTATAGTAAACATTTGGCCTATTTTGATGAAGAAGACTTTGTTCATTTATTTTTTACTTTCTAATAGAGAAATGGCCATGATTCCTCTGCTTTTTGTCATTTCGTATAACTTTTTTAACATGTGAGAATAAAAAGCCATGAAATTGTTCAACCTGCTCTATAACCAGAGAAGCAAAACTGTGTATTTTTTTTTAAAGAATGCACATTTTTTAATGTATTTTTATTTAGTGTTTTCTTGGTCACAATTTTCTTTGCTGTCTATCATGATCTGCATGGCCTATAATCTTTGAACCAGTTTGGTACTTCATGTTTTCTGTACAGGTAATATGCACTAGTCTGTGAACAATGTCAAATTAGAAAAACAGACAGGTGGTATGGTGGAGCTGAACTAATGTTTTTTACACTAGTTGTGAAAACAAAGTGAATTGAACCAACTTTTAGTCATTTAAAATGGTGTTTTGAATTTTGAATGCAGAAAAGTTTTTGTTAGATTGCAGATTCTAATGTATTTAATAAGCATAACATGCAGATTAAAAACATAGTCAATATATAAAGACATGTTTTTCCATATTTCAAATAAAGGTAGTTAAGTGAGCTTCTGCTAGACTATATCATATTCCTGCCCGTGGCTGTCTTGGTCATAGCCCATACATACATGCACAGTGCAGCATAATAATGTCTTATGGTAGGTGTGCAATAAATATCTGTTGAATGGATGAATGAGTAATTTTCAAAGGAATTTTTTTGACTCCTATAAGAAACACTTTGTAAAATTGGAGACAGTGAGTGGCCTTGCAAGTAAAGTTGATTTATAATTTTAATCACAGAGAAAATTACTTGAAGCAGATACCACCACATCAATTTTCATATGCTTGCCTTTTCACATGTTTGTGGTTCTGCCACTCATGTTCATTATTGAGGTGTTTTTTTTTTTTATTAAAGGCAAATTACCATAAGAGCTGATCACGGAAATCTCGCTAGAGACAATCTGCGTTAAATCTCATTTCAACCGTGTGTCATAGAATGATTTTAGTCAATTCTTTGACCTCTTTCTGTCTCATCAGACTCTTCTTCAAATGGGTGTCAGGACACTTACGCCCCGGGGTTGTTGTGAGGGTTTAATGGGGCAATATGCATGATGGTCCTAGCATAGTAGACTGAAAATCGTCACTGCGCATCAGTCCCCTTCCCCCTGCTTCCCTGCTTTCCTGAGTGCAAGACGATTTCTAGCTCATAACCTTTTATTTAGAACATTTAGGGTTTCAAAGATAATTAATATGTTTTTCATTTAATTATTCTCCATCTTAAAAGATATCAGAAACAAGAATATTTATAAGAATGCTAAAGTACAAATCATGAGCCTGCCATATTGAAGATAAGTAAGATCTAAAGAATAGCTTTTCTGTCTGATCTTCTTGTAGAAAGGACAATTTAACTTGTTGAGCCAGGGATCTGGGCTACCACCACAGGACAAGGCCCATCACATGGAGAACAGCAAAGACATGCCAATCACCAGGAGTCCGGACACTTCTGCCAGCCCCATGTTACCATGCTATTGGAGTCTCCAAGGAAGACAAAACACACACACACACTGATTGGAGCAATGCATTACTCACATAGGAAGGAGACAGAGGAAGGTCAACTTCAGTAGTGGGCATCGGTCTCCCACGGTGAGCGGGTCCCTCCTGACCATAGATGCACTGTGATGATCTGTGCATAGCCCTCTGGTTGCCACAATGTGAGAGACCCCTTTCTCTTCTTGCTGAGGACAGGTATTTTAGTGGAATTGACACCTGTTACGCAAGACAAAAGAGTTTGCTATGCACAAGAACAAGAGAGGACTGCCCCATGAGGAAGAAGGACCTGGGCCACACAAGAGCTTACTTACCAGGTTCAAAGCCTCCAAATAAGGGATTATTCTGGGTCCAGGGTTCTGATTAGGGCAAGCCTGGAGAGGAGCAGCAACTTGTGCGATGGCTGTTTCCTCAACATAACTTATCTTGTTTCCTCTTCAATACTTAGTAGACTGCCTCTTTCCAGTTCACAAGGATTCATTACTAATCATTTCACCATCCCAGTGCTTTGGCCTTTGGCAGTTTCTCTTTTCCCTGTATGTCTCAACAACAGAGAGTGCATTTATTTTGTTGGCCTATAACAGAAGATGTTGGCTTATGGCTCTCCTACTCCTTTGCATATCTTTACAAAATCAGGGATTTTAATAGCATTCATGCCTTTTAATCACAACAGCAAAAATCTTCTTGAATTTCTTTTAATAAAAAATTCCTTTTTATGGCCCGTTTCTCTTTAACTCTCCCTTTTCCCAAGTACAAACATACACTCTTATTTCTGAAGGAAACTAATCAAGTTGTCTACCTTCATAGCAATACATCTTTTTTAACCTAACCCTCTTCTACCTGAATTGTCCCTAGCATTATTAAATCAAATATTTTAAAATGTATTTATGCCTACTAAGGCTCTCAAATAGAGGTTTAAAGGGGCTTCATTTTAAAAAAAGACATGTAAACAGAAGGGTCAAGTTAGAGAAAAAAGGAACGGAAATTTAGAAAATAGAATTGTAACGCAGTTACTTTGCTCTGGCTCGATGTACTTGGAATAAAATGTTTAATTCTGCTTTCTACTTAGCCAAATAAATTTTGTAAATAATTAGATTTATTAAAAGTGTTATTTTTTCTTTTTCTTTGATCTCAAGAGACTAGCCAAAGTATGATAAGATTTTAGGGGTTCAGCACAGGAAAAGGTAATTAAGGAGGTAAAATTCATCAGATAAGGGGTGGTGTCTAGTTCATTCCAACTTACTTAGGTCTACTTATGTAATACCCAGCATAAGAATCACATGAAAAGTGTATCCATATTTTGAGTTCTAAGGTCAGAACCAAGTTCTTAAATTTGCTCATTATCACTAATTATTCCCACTTTTGAACCTCCTTACTGCCATCACCTGTTCTTATCCTAGTCTCACCTTGTGTAAACTTGACCTCATTGCCAATTGGTTCTTCTCTCCCTCCTCACTGTCTGCCAGGTTTCCTGGGGTAAACACCTTCGCAGGGCTTAGTTTGTGATTTAGTTTGGTTTAAGAACCAGAACTAGATAGTGGGGATTTGGAAAGAGATTTTTTTTCTGTCCTTGGCTCTGTAGCAAAGCTATAAGAAAATTATGTAAAAGTTTCTCCCTCACAGAATGTCATCTATAAATTAGGAATTCATATGGTATACGGGGATGTCAGGAAGACATTTCATCTCTTTTTGCATATTGTTTGATACCCCAATTTTAAACAATAACTTAGAAAAAATTACTCATACCTTCACTACAAAACGTCTGAAAAAACCAGAAAGTGTGTAAAATTTTTCAGAGGTAATTGCTTGAATAATAGAAATGATCAACTGTGTTTGCTATCCTTAGTTTGATTGTTTCTTGACTATTTATTATTATTATTATTTTTAAGATTTATTTATTTATTTATTTATCCCCCCCTTGCTGCTTGTGTTTGCTCTGTCCATTTGCTGTGCATTTTTTCTGTTGTCTGCTTATCTCCCCCTTGCTGTGAGGTCTTGCTGCATCAGCCCACCGCGCCGCGCGGGCCGGCCTGCCCTCACAAGGAGGCCCCAGGAAGCAAACCCAGGGCCTCCCGTATGGTAAATGGGAGCTCTATCGATTGAGCCACACCCGCTTCCCTTGACTATTTATTATAATATTTTCTTTTTTTTTTCTCTATATCAGGTTTAATTTTGTCCCCTGTTGTTATTATATTTATTTTCCTTTAATTCAATAGGTGCTATAAAGAACAGTTTTAAAATCAAATTACTTTTCTTCTTCTTTAAGAGAAAAAAGAGTACAAAACAATCACAAATTTTCACAAATTTACACGGGTTAAATATTGTATCACTCTGGTATGGAATGCTGTGTATCCCTTGCATCAAAAGGGGATGGGGATGACTCTCATTGGTCTGGAAAGAATAGGTAGAAATTTAGCAACTTCTACTTTTGCTCTGCTTGGGTCAGAATTTCAGTGTGACTTTATTACATTAAGTTAATGTATAGCCTGGCAGGTAAGGTTAAAGTCTGTGTAGTCAGGCAGGTCTGGGTTTAAATCTTGACACACACAGAGATTATGTAATACTATAGCTACAGTTGATTTGTTCATATCAGGTCCTAAACATTGTCTAAACACAGAACTTGGTTTTGGTTGTTTCATAAAATTCTTTTAATCTGTAATGGTTTCATATGCTCCTTCTTAAAAAGTTATTTATTAACTAAGATAATCGTGGTAGTTTGAGACTATATGTACCCTAGAAAATCATGTTCTTAGAGCTGGTCCATTCCTGTGGGTGTGAACCTATTGTTTGTGGGGCCTTTTGATTAGGATACTTCAGTTAAAAACCTTTTGATTAGGTTACTTCAGTAAGGTATAGCCCATAGTCGGTCTTAATCCTTTTGCTGGAGTCCTTTACAAATGGGACGAATATATAGAGAGATACAGAGAAAGCCAGAGGATGCCAGAAGCTGAAGCAATGAAACCTGGAAGAGAAGGGAGAGACAAGCAGACACCACCACGTGCCTTTCCATATGACAAAGGAATCCAGGATCTTCAACAGCCAGTCTTCGGGGAGAGAGCATCATTTGATCATGCCTTGATTTGGACATTTTCATGACCTCAGAACTCTAAGCTTGTAAGCCAATAAATTCCATTGTAAAAGCCAACCTATTTCTGGTATATTGGATTTCGGCAGCCTAGCAAACTAGAACATAATGCAAATAATGTCTGCAGCATGGTTACTATAATGCCTACTGCAGAATAACCACCAATTTAGTAGCTATTATCATTTCTTGTTATTATTGTTATTATGATAGCTCACTTTTTGAATTTCATGCATCTGAGGGTTGGTTCCTTTCATCAATTCTGGAAAAATTTCAGCCATTATCTCTTCAATTATTGCCTCCTTCCATTCCTTCTATTCCTTCCCTCTGAAATTCTGATGGATGTGTATTAGAAAGTCTCATTTAATCCTTTATGACTCTTAAGGTCTATTTCATGTTTTTCAGTATCCCTCTGTGCTTCATTGATTGAGCATAAATTTGTTCACTCTACCATCCAGTTCACTGATTATTTCAGTCTAATCTCCCATCCTCCTGTTATATCTTAACCAATGACTTTCTAATTTCAATTATACTTTTAGTTTCTTGAAGTTTTATTTAGTTCTTCAAATCTTTCTTGTAATTTTTGATAATTACTATCTTTTTGCTTTGTTTTCAGTTCCCCCTTTTATTTCTTTCAATATATTAAATATATTCAACAGATAGTTAGCTGTGTCTGATAATTCCTATATTTGTAAGTCTTTTTTGTATCTAGTTCTGTGGTTTTTTGTTTCTTCTGGCTCTTGCTTGTGATGCCTTGTTTAATCCTGTATTTGGATTTTTCATTTATTTACTTTTTGGGAACTTGTGTTTACTAGAACTTTATCTGGGGGGATTACTTGAAGACTGCATTTTTTGTTATTTTCTTCCTGAGGATATTTTTACTTGCATTTAATAGTTGCTACCACCAAAATAGACATTTAAATTAAAATATTAGCTTGCATTTTATTTCTTTGGACCTTATAGATAGAATGAATATAGGCACCCAAATCCACTTGAAGGTTTTTTCATGATTACAGGTTTCTAAGGGAGACTTTTCTCCTCTATCCAGAGGCAAGGGAAAGATAGAAACTTTTCCTTGCTGTCTTTCCTTGCTGGGCAGAAATTTTGTTTATTCCACCTTTCCATGATAATACAGTCCTTCATGATTCCCAGCTTTAATGGAGGGGGACTTCAAACTGATTTTTGTTCTCCATGATCACTTTAATACTCTATATCAGTGGTTCTAAATTAGGGGTGACTTTGCTTCCGAGGGGATATTTGACAAAATCTCATGCCATTTTTGATTGTTAACAACCATATGTGTGGGGGCATGCTACTAGCATCTAGTGGGCAGAGGCCAGGGAAGCTAGTGAATACCCTACAATGCATAGAACAGCTTCGTCAAAACATTGTGTGGACCAAATTGGCACTAGTGACTAGTATGGAGGCTGAGAAGTCCTGTTCTAGGTCAGAAAAGAGTGGCTGTGCCTCAGGACAACCAATGGTTTTAGTTTATATATTTTATGTGCTTCAATCAATTGCATTCATTTCTCTCTTTCAAGCTCAAATTGTGTAATCTTTAGCCAATGATATCCCCTTCATATTGCCTCCTGTGTCCCTCTGACATGGCCCATTTAATCTTTGATAGTTTCATTGCTTTCTGACACAACCAGATGTCCCAGTTTAACCTTGCATATTTCCTGCTACAGACCAGGAATCAGCCATTCTTCATTGCAGTTTTTATTTTCATCTCTCATGTTGAGAAGGTTATCACCTTTCCATGGATTTAGGAGACAATTGTATTTTCTCTTTTCTAAGCTATTTGCCTTTTTTTCCCTAAAGGGTTGTTAGTTATTTTCTAATTGATTTATAGGAATTCTTGTTTATAGCAAGAAAATTAGCCTTTGTCCCTGATATGAACTGCAAATTTTAGCCACATTTGCTATTTGTCATTTGACTTCTTTATGGTGTTTTTATGCCACACATTTTTTATGTAGACAAATTTATCATCTTTTCTTTTATGGCTCCTGGTTTTAAGTACATTTAATAAATCTGTTCTCAATCTTGGACTAAAAAGTTTTTTGTTTTCTCTATATATTTTTGTGGTTTATTTTTAAAAAATATTTTAATAATCTTTGATTATCTAGAATTTATCTTCATGTAAGGTATAAGATATGGATCCAAGTTGTTCATATTACTTTCCCATATGAATGGGATTATTGACTAATCCATCTTTTCCTCACAGATTTGAAACATCAAATTTATCACTGAGGTCTGTTATGGAATTTGTATTCTTATCCACTGAGCTATTTTTCTATTCATGTAACAGTAGTATATTATTTTATAATATGTACTCTTACCTAATAGAACGAGATTCCCGACAATATTTTTTGGTGAATTTCATGACTAATTTTGCTTATTGGTTTTTCTATTCCAGTTTACCTATTTCCAAAGGAAATTAGTTGGCATTTTTGTTGGGTTTGTGTTGAATTTATAGATTAATCAGAAAAGAATCAATAGCTTTATGATGCTGTTTTTGTATCTAAAATATGGTATGACTTTCCAGTTTCCAAATTTTCATGTCATTTCTATCACTTACAAGTATTTTAAAGTTTTCTCCATACAGAACTTTCACTTCTTTTTGGTATTATAAGATATAGGCTCAGCTGCTATGTTTATTTCTATATAACAATAAACATTTCAGAAGTTTGTGGTCCAGTGCTCCATTAGATCATTCAGAGACCCAGTTTGCTTCTCTGTTCTTGTTCCAACATCCTATAGGGCAGGGGTTCATAACCTTTTTTGTTCCATGGACCCTTTGCCAGTCAGGTGAAAACCATGGACCCCTTACTAAGTCCACACTATATTGTGTATTATTTAATAAATAAATCACACCCACATCAACATGTCCCCACCAGAATAACGTTTTTTTGAATTTCAATTCAAGCTCATGGACCCCTTAAAAAGTCCTGCTACAGGGTATTACTTTTGTTCGTATGGTAAAAATCAGTTTATTAGCACCACTTCCAACTTCCAGTACACTGGAAGAAGTAAGAGAGAGTCCAGGGCCTTTAAGGAGATAACTGATTAGAAAGATTTTCATACTACTTTTGCTAACCCTTATTGGCTCTCAAAAATAGGCTAATAACACACCTAGCTGCAAGAAGACTTAAGTAAGGAGTCTCCAGCTGGGCAGACATATATACAACCAACACTTAGGGAGTTCTTTTAAAAAAATTTTTTTTAAAAAGAAGCTTTAGATTACATAAATGTTACATAAAAAATATAGGGGATTCCTATATGCTCCACTCCCTCCCCCTCCCATACATTACGGCATTAACAACATCCTTCATTAGTGTGGTATATTTGTTACAATTGATGAAAACATATTTAAGCATTGCTACTAACCATGGACTATAGTTTACATTGTAGTTTACACTCTGTCCTGCACAATTTTGTAGATTATGACAAAATATATAATGGACTGTATCCATCATTGCAATGTCATGCAGGACATTCCAATGTCCTCAAAATGCCCCCATATTACACCTATTCTTCCCTCTCCCTCCGCTCAGAACCTCTGGTGGCCACTGGATTTATATTAATGATAAAAATTCTTCCATTACTATAATAATAATGTCTACTTTAGTCCATTGCTCATTCCCCAATCTTGAGGATTTTGGGCTGGTGATGCTCACCCTATTTCTAATTGAAAGGGTGGTTAGATCCCATGGGGCAGGGGGATGGAACTATCTTGCTTGCAGTTGCAGACACTGTCTGTTCCTTGGGATGGGCATTGTCCATCATCATTTCCTTGTTAGTTGCCCTGAGTCAGTCCAATGAACTGGAGAGTATGTGTCGCAACTTTGCTGAGATTCAGGGCTCAACTGGCACATGGAAAGACCAAAGATTTAAGTCTCTGGGATATATATTTATCAAGTATAGTGCTAATTATGGGTTCAAATAAAAGGGGAAGAAGAGCCATGTGTAGAGAATCTATAAATGAGTTTCATTCTATTACACTGAGGAGTATAAATTCAAAAGTAAGGCCCACTGACATGGTGCCGAATTCCTGAGCTGTCTGCCCTGCTTATAATGTCTGGATGTCTCTAGAGCCCTCAGGATCCATGCTAATTGAGGCACCATTTCCTGTGGCAGTCAATGAGATCCTGCTGTGACTTGCATAAGCATAACCACTGGAATGACCTCCTGATTCACTTTGAATTCTTTTAGTCATAAAAATGCATTCATATTTACATTTTCCCCTTTTTGGTCAAGGTCTTTTTCCAGATGCATTGCTAGTTGGTACTTGGTAATAATCGCTTGGTGCCAGGGAGGCTCATCCCTGGGAGTCATGTCCTACACCAGAGGGAAGATAGTGCATTTATATGCGGAACTTGGCTTAAACAGAGGCCACAATTGAGCAACAAGAAGGCTTTCAGGAGGTAACTCTTAGGCAGTATATAACACTAGGCCAAGTTTCAATTTCACAAGAAAAAGTTCATAAATACAATCATCAATATCAAGGGCCTGGCATAGTGTTTTGTCTTCCTTCACTAGATGTTGCCCTAGCACTCGAGAGATTCTTGCTCTCCTATTATAGAATGTAGCAGAACTCCCCAGGATGGGAATTCAATATTCTTTCAGTTATTATTTGTATATCCATGCACTGAGACAATGTCCCATGAACACTTGAACATATTCATATGCCTTAGGGGCATGCTTCAAGTAAATCCCTCTCCATGCCTCCCTCCTCTCACCCCACACCAGTGATTTTCCCCTGCCACAGTTATGACCTTTCTGTGATCCAAAGCCTCTCCAAAAATGAAGGCAGCAAAATAACCAAATAAAATTAATAAGAAATGAAATAATAATTGTGGTTTTAAAATAACAAATAAAATCCAAAATAATTTAAAATTTTTGAAATAATAAATTTTTTAGACATTCTGTCTTTCATCACTGTAAGATCTGTTGTCACATATGTACAGTGTAATTTTCTTCCATATATTCCCCCTGTGTCTTATTTTTTTCATTTTCTCCTCAAAGAAGCTTTAGGATACAGAAAAGTCACATGGAGAATATAGGGGTTTCCCATGCACCCAACACTCTCCCTTTTCCTCCTTTCCTCTATTAATAACATCCTACATGCGGATGATGCATTTGTTACAGTGAATGTAGAAATATTGAAGCATTGCTACTAACCATGATCAATGGTTTACATTATGGTTTATATTTTGGAATGTACACTTTTATAGGTTTTGACAAAATTAAAAATGGCCTGTATGCATTCTTATAAGACCATGAAGAACAATTCTAATTCTCTAAAAAATGCCCTATATTCCATCTTTTCTACTCTTCCTCCTCTCCTCTTGGAACCTATGGTAACCACTAAGTTTCGATTTTTGAAGAATAAGATTCATAGTTACTTGCAAAAATATTGAGAGCTTGGCAGAGTAGTCTGTTTTCTTTTATTAGGTACTGCCTATATTCTCAAGAGATCTTGCCCTTCTATTTGAGAATATAGCAGGGCTCCCCAGGATGGGAGTTTAATATTTTCTTGTTTATTGTGTGGATCTCCACCCACTGATATAATACATTATGACAAGATCAACACTTATATATTGCATAGACGCATGCCCCAGGTGCATCCTATCCCATATACCCTCCTACACCCGACACCCTACACCAGTAACCTTGCCCTGCCTTATTTGCCAAAAGAACATTCCAAACATTGTAGCTTTAACCACAGACCTGCAAATCCACAGAGTTCACCTGTTCCTTCCTCCAACCCTCCCCCCAGTTCCATGGATAGTCTAACCCAACTTTCCCACTCTACTCCCTCTCACAGACTAGCACCACAGAACCCAATCACATCACTGCTCCACTGTCACACCCATACACTGCACAAGTACACCCTTCCACTTTATCATAGATTTTGTCCATATGGGCATTGGCTCACCACCCCCTAATTATCTTTCTGTCTCCTGTAGACCTATCTTCCAGACTCTAGGTCTGTGAGTCTTCCCAATCTGCTTCATTCATATCATAAGGTCATGTAATATTTGTCCTTCAGTGCCTGGCTTACTTCACTCAACATAAGGTCTTCAAGATTTATCCTGTGTGTTAATACTACATTCCTTCTTTTTTTCCCCTGGAGAAAATCTCCTGACATTTTTTTTTTTTAACTTTTTTTTGTAGTTGCTTTTTAATTAAAAAAAAAAAGAAGTTTAGATTACATAAATGTTGCATTAAAAATATAGGGGATTCCCATATGCCTCACTCTCTTCCCCTCCCACACCTTCCACACCAACAACATCCTTCACTAGTGTGGTACTTTTGTTACAATTGATGAAGACATATTGAAACATTGCTACTAACAATAGTTCACATTATAGTTTACACTCTGTTCTGCACAATTTCATAGCTTATGACAAAATATACAATGGCCTATATCCATTATTGCAATGTTATGCAGGACAATTCCAATGTCCCCAAAATGCCCCCATATTATACCTATTCTTCCCTCTCTCTCCCCTCAGAACCTCTGGTGGCCACTGCCTTTATACCAATGATAAAAGTTTTTCCATTGCTAGAATAATAATGTCTATAATAGAATAAGTCTAAATTAGTCCATTGTTCATTCCTCAATCTTGAGGATTTTGGGATGGTGATGCCCAATTTGTTTCTCACTGAGAGGGGCCTTAGATCCCATGGGCAGATGGATGAAACAATCTTGTTTGCAGTTACAGACACTCTCTGTCATATCAGTGAGGTCATGTACTATTTGTCCTTCAATGTCTGGCTTACATCCCTCAACACAAGGTCTTCAAGATTCATCCATGTATGCAAATATTCTTGCTATCCTGATTTTATGATAATCAGGGTAGGCTAAACATTTGCTATATTAGAAACCATGCATGTGTCCCCAGACCTAGTTTTTCTCCCTAGGTCTGGTTCTTAGAATGCTGGTGATAAACTAAGCCTGATTTATTATATGACCATCCTGTATGGGAAATGACTGTAATTCTAGGTATCTTTGGTCAACCTTAAGAGATATAGCAGGGGGACGGATGTGGCTCAAATGGTTGGGCATCCATCTCCCATATGGAGGGACCTGGGTTCAATCCCTGGGACCTTCCGGTAAAAATGAAAAAAAGAAAAATATAGAAGGTGCGTGGGCCACCAGATCCCATGTGCGGGTGCATCGCCAGACTCCACAAGAGAGTGAGCACCCCAAGCCCCACAAGTGGGTGAGCCCCCCATGCCCCGTAAGTGGGTGAGCCCCCCAGGCCCCGTGTGCGGGCACACTGCCAGGCCCCGTGAGACATGCAGCAAGATGATGACGTAACAGGAGAGAGACACAAGTGAAAGCCAGGACGAGAGACACCGAAAAACCAGGAACTAAGGTGGTGCAGGTAGTACGATGCCTCTCTCCCACATTGGAGGTTCTGAGGATTGAATCCCAGTGAAGACAGAAGGAGAAGGATGAGAAGAGAGGACAGGAAACAGACACAGAGAGTTGCTCAGCAAATGGACACAAAAACAGCAAAAACGGAAGGTGGGGTAAAAATGTATAAAAGTAAATAAATAAAGAAATAAATCCTTAAAAAAAATTTAACCAATAATTCCTTTTAAAAAAAAAAGATTCATCCATGTTGTTCCATGTGTTAATACTGCATTCCTTCTTACAGATGAGTAATAGTCAATTGTGTGTATATACCACAGTTTACTTATCCAGTCATCTGTTGATGGACATTTGGGTAGCTTCCAATGTTTGGCAATAGTGAATAATGACACCTGAACATTGGTGTGCATGTATCTGTTCGTGTCCCAACTTTCAATTCTTCTGGGTATATACCCAGCAATGGGATTGCTGGATCATATGGCAGTTCTATAGTTAGCTTCCTGAGGAACTGCCAAACTGTCCTCCACAATGGCTGTACCATTCTTCATTCCCACCAGCAGTGAATGAGTGTTCCCTTTCATCCACATCTTCTCCAACACTTGTAATCCTCTGTTTTTTTAATAGCAGCTGGTCTAATAGGTGTAAGATGATATTTCATTGTAATTTTGATTTGCATTTTCCTAAGAGCTAGTGATGTTGAATATCTATTCATGTGCTTTTTAGCCATTTGTATTTCTTCTTTGGAAAAGAGTCTATTCAAATCATTAGTCCATTTTTTAAATGGGCTGTTTGTCTTTTTATTTTCAAGATGTAAGATTTCTTTTTCTATGCCGGATATTAGGCCTCTCTCAGATAGATGGTTACCAAATATTTTCTACCATTGTGTAGGCTGCCTTTTCACTTTTTTGACAAACTCCTTTGAAGCACAAAAGTTTTTAATTTTGAGGAGATCCCATTTATATATGTTTTCTTTCATTGCTCATATTTTGGGTGTAAAGTTTATGAAAGCATTTCCTACTACAAGTTCTTGTAGATGCTTCCCTACACCATCTTCTAGGAGCTTTATGGTCTTGGCTCTTATATTTAGATGTTTCATCCATCTTGAGCTAACTTTGGTATAAGGCTTGAGATAGTGACCCTCTCTCATTCTTTTGGCTATGGATATCCAGTTCTCTAAGACCATTTGTTGAAGAGGCCATTCTCTCCCAGCTGAGTGGGCTTGGTGGCCTTGTCGAATATCAGTTGACCATATATGGGAGAACCTGTATCAGAACTCTCATTTCTGTTCCATTGGTTAGTATATCTGTCTTTGTGCCAATACCCTGCAGTTTTGACCAATGTAGCTTTGTAGTGTGTTTTAAAGTCAGGTAGTGTGATTCCTCCAATTTCATTTTTCTTTTTCAATATGTCTTTCACTATTGGGGGTCCCTTGCCCTTCCAAATAAATTTCATGGTTATCTTTTCCAATTCAGTAAAAAAAAAATGCTGTTGTAATTTTTATTGGGATTGGGTTAAATTTCTAAATCAGTTTTGGTAGGATAGACATCTTAATGATGTGTAGTCTTTATCCATGAAGGATAGTGTGCCATTTATTTAGATCTTCATTGATTTCCTTTAACAATGTTGTGCAATTTTCTGCATACAAGTCCTTTACATCATTAGTTAAGTTTATTCCTAGGTATTTGATTCTTTTAGTTGCTATTGTAAATGGAAATTTTTTCTAGATTTTCTCCTCAGATTGCTCATTATTGGTGTGCAGAAGTGCTACTGATTTTGCATGTTGATCTTATATCCTGCCACTTTACTGAACTCATTTATTAGCTCTAGAAGCTTTGTTATTGATTTCTCAGAGCTTTGTGTGTATAGGATCATGTCACCTGCAAATAGTGAAATTTTTAATTCCTTTCCAATTTGGGTGCCTTTTATATCTTTTTCTTGCCTAAGTGCTCAAGGAAGTACTTTTAACACAATGTAAAATAAGAGTAGTGTCAGTGGGCATCTTTGTCTTGTTCCAGATCTTAGAGGGAACGTTTTAGCATTTCACCATTGAATATCATGTTAGCTGTGGGTTTTTCATGTATATCCTTTATCACATTGAGGAAACTGCCTTTTATTCCTATCTTTTGAAGTGTTTTTATCAGGAAAGTGTGCTGTATTTTGTAGAATGCTTTTTCTACATCAGTAGAGATTATCATGTGATTTTTTTCTTTTTATCTGTTAATGTGGTATATTGCATTGATTGATTTTCTTATATTGAACTATCCTTGCACACCAGGGATGAAACCCACTTGGTCATGATGTATAATTTGTTTCATGTGTTGTTGAATACAATTAGCAAGTATTTTGTTGAGGATTTTAGCATCTAGGTTCATTAGAGGATTGGTCTATAGTTTTCCTTTCTTGTGGCGTCTTTGTGTGGCTTTGATATTAGGGTGATGTTGGCATCATAGAATGAGTTAAGTGATGTTCCCTCCACTTGTATTTTGTTGACTGGTTTCAGCAAGATTGGTGTTAGTTCTTTCTGGAATGTTTGGTAGAATTCTCCTGTGAAGTTGTCTGGCCCTGGGCTTTTCTTAGTTGGGAGGTCTTTGATGACTAATTCAATCTTGTAACTTGTGATTGGTTTGTTGAGTTCATCAGTTTTTTCTTTCATCAATGTAGGCTGCTTGTGTGTTTCTAGAAATTTGTCCATTTCAACTAAGTTATCCATCTTTTTGGCATACAATTTTTCAAAGTATCCTCTTATGATTCACTTTATTTCTATAGGGTCAGTGGCGATATCCCATTCCTCATTTCTTGTTTTATGTATTTGCATCTTCTTTTTTTCTTTGTTAGTCTATGTAAGGTTTTGTCAATTTTATTAATCTCAAAGGACCAGCTTTTGGTTTTGTTAGTTTTTTCTAGTGCTTTCTTATTTTCAATTTCATTTAGCTCTGCTCTAATTTTTGTCATGTCCTTCTTTCTACTTGCTTTGGGATTAGTTTGTTGTTCTTTTTCTAATACCTCTAAGTGTGCAGTTAGGTCTTTGAATTTAGCTCTTTCTTCTTTTTTAATATAGGTGTTTATGGCTATAAATTTCCCTCTCAGCACTGCTTTTGCTGCATCCCATAGGTTCTGATATGTTGTGGTGTCATTTGTTTCAAGGTAGTCACTGATTTCTTTTGCAATTTCCTCCTTGAACCACTTATTGTCTAAGTGTGTTGTTTAACTTCCAAATCTTTGTGCCTAATCTGGTTCTCTGCCCCTTACTGATTTCCAGCTTCATTTCATTGTGTTCAGAGAAATTACTTTGTATAATTTCAATCTTCTGAATTTTTTGTGAGTTGTTTTGTGGCTTAACATGTGGTCTGTCCTGGAGAATGATCCATGTGCGCTCGAGAAGAATGTATATCCCGCTGTATTTGGGTGTAGTGTTCTGTATATGTCTATTAGCTCCAGATCCTCTAATGTATTATTCAAAGTCTTTGTTTCTTTATTGATCCTCTGTGGAGATGTCCTCTCTAATTGTGATAATGGTGTATTAAAGTCCCCCACTATAATTGTAGAGGCATCTATTTCTCCACTTAGTTTTTCCAATGTTTGCCTCATGTATTTAGAGGCAACCTGGTTAGGTGCATAAATGTTTATGATTGTTCTTTCTTCTTGATAGATTACCCTTTTAATTAATATATAGTGTCCTTCTTTATCTCTTACAATAGCTTTGCATTTAAAGTCTATTTTGTCCAATAGTATAGCTACTTCCGCCTTTTTTGGTTATTGTTTGCATGTAAAATTATTTTCCAACTATTCACTTTCAACCTCCTTGTGTCCCTGGGTCTAAGGTGAGTTTCTTGTAAACAGCATATAGATGGGTCATATTTCCTTATCCATTCTGCCAATCTATCTCTTGATTGGAGAGTTTAATCCACTAATATTCAATGTTATTACTGTCCAGGCATTACTTACGTTAGCCATATTTTCTTCAGGTTTATATTTGTCATATGTTGTTTTTATTTCTCTTTTTATCTTTTTAGTTATTCTTACCAATAATCTTCCTTCCTACTCTCTCCTCCAATCCTCTCTCTCCTGTTTTTCCTTTCAACTTTCAGAACTCCTTTTAGTATTTCTTGAAGGGCAGGTTTCTTGTTGAGAAACTCTCTTAATTTCTGTTTATCTGTGAATAGTTTGGACTCTCCCTCATTTTTGAATGCCAGCTTTGCTGGATACAAAATTCTTGGCTGAGTTTTATTCTTTTAGCACCTTAATTATGTCATACCACTGCCTTCTTGCCTCCATAGTTTCAGATGAGAAATCAGCACTTAATCTTATTGCACTTCCCTTGTGTGTGATGGAACTCTTTTCTCTTGCTGCTTTCAGTATTCTCTCTTTGTCTTGAGCATTGGACAATTTGATAAGTATATATTTTGGGGTAGGCTCATTAGGATTTACACAGTTTGGGGTGCGCTGCACTGCCTGGGCATGTAAATCCATGTCTTTCAAAAGATTTGGGAAATTTTCAGCCATTATTTCCTCCAACACTCCTTATTCTGCCCCCTTCCCTTCTCTTCTCCCTCTAGGATGCCTGTAACACATATGTTTATGTGTTTTGTGTTGTCATTCAAATCCCTAAGTCCCTGGTAGATTTCTTTTTTCTATCTTTTTGCTATCTGTTCTACTATCTGTCTGATTTCAGATGTGCTGTTTTGACATCACTGATTCTTTCCTCTGCCTGTTCAAATCTGCTGTTACGTGCTTCTAGTGTATTTTTGATATCTTGCATTGTGCCATTCATCACCATCATATACGTTATCTTTTTATGTATGTCTATAATTTCTTCAGTATGCTCCCCCAGTGTTTTCTTGATATCCTTTATCTCTTCCTTCACTTCATTAAGCTGATTCATGGTATTTGTTTGGATATTTCTGATCAGTTTTTTCATGTTCTGCACATCCTCTTGTTTCTTAGTTTGCTCGTTAGACTGGGCCATGTCTTCCTGTGTCTTAGTATGGCTTGTAATTTTTTGGTGGTGTCTAGGCATCTTTTTATCTTGATGGGCCTATTTGGTTGGTTAACTTCTCTTTCTACACTAGGGTTTTATGTATTGTCTTTTATGTGGGGTAAGGTTCCTTTTTGACACTTGGTTCCTCTTATTCTATATCTTTGCAGTTGTCTGTGTTACTCTGAAAAAAAAAAATTAGGACCAGAGAAAAGGAAAGAGATAAGAAGAAAAAATGAATTGTAGCAATAATAATAAAAAAGGTAGAAGAGAAATCATACAAGAGTTTGGAAAATAAATAAGTAATATGAGTAAAACTTCATTAAAAATTTAGAGAAATATGAATCAAAAAGGTGGAACAGAAAAAATGAAATAAGAAACAAAATAGAGAAAAAGTAGAACTAATGAAAAGACCTGAAAAATGAGAAGAGAGGAAAGAAAAAAAAGAAATAAGAAAAGAGAGAGAAAAAATTGAAGCCAAACAAGAAGAGCTGGAATGAAATAAAAGCAACAGAAGACAGAAGATAGAAAAATGAAGGAAAGAAAAGAAATAAAATAGGTAAAATAATAAGTGAAAAAAAAAAAAGGAAACAAAGAAAGGGGAAAGACAACAAGAAACAAAACAACAACAACAAAAAACCACCCAGGAGAAACAGCCTTCCCTCTTAGGCCCTTAGGGAGCTTCTAAGGCTGCCAGTGCTCATCAATCAATCACACTGCTACCTGCCCTCTGCAAGTGATGTACCTGGTTTTAGAGAATAAAATAATGAAGAAAAAAAAAGGAACCAATAAAAAAAAAATTGATCCAAGAAAATGTAAAACAACAAAAGAAATCGGTCTATATGTTCCCTGTCATAAGTACCAGCTGGGTGCCTGATAACCCAGTGGATCACTCTTGAGGGTGGGGTATATGTGATGTTTCCAGCCACAGGGGTGAGTAACTCACTCTTTTCCTTTGGCTTGTCTGTCTGTCTCACTCCCTCCTGGATGATGCATAGCACTTTCCTATTCTGTAGATCTCCAAAGCAGCTCCCTTGGGTAGGTTTTTGCCCTTTCTACATTTTTTGTTTGTTTTGGCTTTTTTT
>JAQZBX010007966.1:0-49187 GCA_029593785.1 Cabassous unicinctus | reverse complement strand
ATCATTGAAAGAATTTAAAAAATGTAAAGACAAGATTCCAAAAGACTAGATCTCAGTTCTACCTCTTCTCCCCCTATCCTAATGCTATTTCCTCAGTTGATGCTATCACCACCCCTAACCTAAATTTTTCTTGTTTATTTGTTTGGTTTTGGTTTTAATAAGTTGTCATGCTTCAAGAGATCTTTGAAGGTCAACATTTGTATAGGTTATCTTCTGCCTACTTTACACTTGCCTCCAATCAAAATTCTACATTGAATTTTCTTCATCCTCAGAATAAAATTCTGTCTCCTTTATGATCCTTTCTTCCTCTCTCATTGTTTTTCATACTGACTCCATGCTGCTGTCATAATGACATGCTTGAAGTTTCATGAAAATGCCATGTTTTCTGCATTCTTCAAGACCCAGCCCACACACCATCTCTTGAGATATAATTCATATAGTCTACAATTCACACTTTTAAAATGTAAAATGCAGTGGCTATATTAACAGAATTTTACAACCACCATCATTATATAATTACAGAACATTTTAATCACCCCAAAGAAACCCTGTATCTAGTTGTATTCACTCACATTCCTCCCTTAGTCCAACTCCTGAGAATGATTAATCTATTTTCTATTTCTATGAATTTGCCTATTCTGGACTTTTCATATAAATGGAATCTTATAATACGTGGCCTTTTGTAATTGGATTCTTTCATATTGAATAAGGTTTTCAAGGGTTATTCATGCTATAGCATGAAATTGGAAAATGTGAACCCTCCAATTGTGATCTTCTTTTTCAAGATTGTCTTAGGATTTCCAAATGAATTTTCATATGAATTTTAGGATCAGATTATCAATTACTGCACAAAGAAAACCTGGGGTTTTGATCGGGATTGCATGGATTCTTTAGATCAATTTGGTGAGAATCATCATCTTAATAAAATTAAAGCTTCAGATCCATAACGTGCACATTTTTTTTCATTTATTTAGATCTCCTTTAATTTCTTAAAGCAGTATTTTGTAATTTTGTGAATCCAAGCATTGAACTTTTGTTAAATTTATTCTTAATTATTTTATTTGTTTGATGCTATTGTAAATCCAATTGTTTTAATTTCATTTCCAAATTTTTAATTACAAGTATATAGAAATAAAATTGAGTTTTGTTCGTTGATTCATCTTATGTCCTGAAACTTTGTGGAACAGCTTTATTAGCTCTAGTAGAAAATTCCTTAAGATTTTCCATAGGCGTAATGATATCCTCAATGAATGAATAAAGATAATTTCACTTCTTTGTTTTATCTGCATGATTTTAGTTTTGTTTTTGCCTAATTGTTTTTGCTAGAATCACCAAGATAATTTTGAATAGAAATGACAAGAGTACTGTGGCAGTTTGATATTATTTATGAATTCCAAAGAAAGATTATATTTGTAAACTGGACTGTTCCTCTGGGCATGATGCCCTTTCATTGTATTAGGTTCAGCTGAGATGTCTTTGATTAAATTATGCTAAGAGTAGGGCTTTGATTCAAACATGTCAGTAGAATGTAACTCAGTTTGAGTCCTCGCCTCCTTTGTGGGCTATATAAATGGACACTCAATCAAGGCGACACACAGAAGTAGACTACAGAAGAAGATTCACAAAAGAAGAGAGACAGCTCCATGGACACGGCAGAGATGAGCCATTCGCCTGATAGTTTGCAGTGCTGAGAAAGCCCTGGGAAGAGAGACAAGCCCTCCAGCCTACAGCTGAGATCAGAAGGAGCTGGAATCATGGAGTCTTAGGAGGAAGAGGAAGGCTGAACCCTCGCAGTGGTCACCCACCATCTTGCTTCAACACATGGCAACAGACTGTGGGTGAGGAAGTAACCTTGAGTTGGACTCTTTAGGGTCTAGTAACTGTAAGCTTCTACCCCCAAAAAATATACCCTTTATAAAAGCCAACAGATTTCTGGTACTTTGCATCAGCACCCTTTTGGCTAACTAATACAAGTACGTATCCTTGTCTTGTTCTTGATTTTATGGGAAGAACATTCACTCTTTCACCATTATGTACCATGTTAACTGTAGGATTTTGTGTAGATGCCTTTTATCAGGTTGAAGAAGTTCCCTTTTAATCCTGATTTTTGAATGGGTTTATCCTGAAAGGCTGTTATATTTTCTCAAGTGATTTTTCTTCATCTATTGTGATGATCATGTGGCTCTTACGTTTTACTGTATTAATATGGTATATCACATTGTCTGAGCTTTTCAAAGGTACATGTGGACATTTCCATTCCCCAATTTTTCTTTTTCCTTTTTTGATTTTGACCAATTTCTTTTTTTGCCCCAACTGGCCTTACCACCTCACACAGCTATGATGTTTGTTAAACAGTTACTGTGATTGTTTTCAACAAGCACCTTTGGGCATACCTGAAGCAGGGTGTTACTCTGAGCAAACTTGAGTCAGGTCAAATCAAAACAAACTTCGTGAATAAGCAAGCCAAATCATGACAGTTCTCTGGGTATAGGGCTTCTGTGGTACACCACACTCATTTTACTATCTCCAATTGCTGCTAGGCTGTTAATTTTCAAAGCTACCTTGGTTGAAAGTTGGCTTGCTTTCAAGACTACCAAAGAGATGGTGAAGGGAGGATGCATTAGGGCACATTAAAACACTACTAGGCTCACTATTTTGCTGAGATTCAGAATTTTCATGACTAAACACTCATAGGATTGACACAAGCTTTTGCTTAATTTTCATAATTCTGAAAAAGTTGATTTTGACAAAATTTGATGGTATTATCACTAATTTTATGGAAAAGATGATTTTCAGAGGCCCTTACTCTACCATAATGGAAGTACTTCCAATACTTTATATTAAGGGAATAAATATGATGATCAGCATGTGGCTGCCATTAAAATATCACCTTTAAAATATTTATATCAAAAGCCTATCTTCTATTGAATGTCTTTATATATGGGTCCAAAGCATTTCAGATTGAGTATTCCAAATGTTTATAAGATGAATGGAATGAAAAATCATGTTTTTTCCTTATAAAATATCTATAAACTAGCTATTCTGGCCTCCTGTTAGACCTCTGTTTTGTGAAGAGTTGGCAGGGGTGTGTGTGTGTGTGTGTGCACGCGGATATAAAGTACACTTTTCACCTTGCTAGAGTTTCTTTTTGAAAGTTCAGTAATCTTCACTATAACACTTTTCTGCCTACTTTGAGAGTGATTTTTAAACACTTATTAATCAACGTAGAACTTTCAGATAGGCAATATTGCTTCTATAAGTGTATTAATTTATAATCCAATGATATGATAGAGGAAATGGATATGGCATATCGAAAAAGTTTTGCTATTTCAAATTACTTTTTCTATTATTAGAAAAAAAGTTTCTTTGAAGAATCTACTGAGAAATCCATGCATTTACTCATTCAACCTACATTTATTTAGCTGTTATCCCCTAAGTCCTTGTGTTATATGATTGACATCCATTGGAAATAAAGATTATCAATATTCCTATCCTCATGAAGTTTATAGCCTATAGGGCCATAGATACATTTAAGAAATAATTTTTTCATCACCAAAATAGAAGTTCATTGTGATTATGAGATATGTTATTAAAGCAAGTTTAGGATGTAAAGAGAGGACATAGCATATTGGAATAACCTGACCTGAAGAGTCAGAGACAGGTTCTCTGAAATTTTAAGCTCAGATATAAAATACAAGTGACTAACTGGGCAAAATGATAGGAAGCCAGGGTGACTGCATTCCAAAGAGATTTTCTTGTAAGAAGGCACTTCAAAGGGAAATAGAATGAGATACTGAATAACTAAGAGAAGGTAAGTGGAAACAGTTCATAAACATTGAGGTGTTAACTGGCAGTAGTTGAGTCTAGAAATGTAAGCAGACAGCAGATCCTGCAGTATCTGGACTCTTTGAAAAAAATAATAATTCTCTTCTAATAAACACAAATAAGTAAAGAAAAATACTTAAGAAGCTGTGAGGCATACTGCAGCCCAACCAATTATATCAACAGTTTTTGCATTCATTTTGTTTTTATTATGCTCTTGGCCAGAGGGAGAATCAGAAAAATTACTTGATAGGGACAGGTGGTCAGTTTCTGGCTCCTATGCTATAAACCTGAGACCTCATACCCTGGGAGAATTTGAACCACAGGGCATAACTGCAGGTTGTAGATGCTAAAGCTGTAACAAAGTTTTAGCATAGATATAGAACTGACCTAGAAGGAACAAAGATTGACATATAAATTACAATGCTCAACTCACATCCCAATAAACCAACAGTATTACAACTGCAATAAAAACAGTTCCTTCCATTTGCCCCATAAGATCCATGTCCCCTCCCAGTCTGAAACAGCAGGCAACATCATCACAAAAGCCTCAAAATTGAGGAATGAACAAACATGAGGGGGGAATGCTACCATGGACCAAAGTAGACTTATTAGTATTGTAGTATGGGAAGAACTTGCAACACTGATATAAAGATATTAGTTACCAGAAGTTCTGAGGGGAGGGAGAGCGAAGAATAGGTGGAACACAGGGCATTTTTAGGACATTGGAATTGTTCTACATGATATTGCAATAGCAGATACAGGTCATTATACATTTTGTCAAAACCTATAAAACTGTACAGTGCAAAGTGTGAACTATAATGTTAACTATTGACCTTGGCTTGTAATAATGCTTCAATATTGGTTCATCAATTGAAACAAATGTACCACACTTACTTAATATGTTATTAATAGGGGAAAATTGGGAGGGGAAAGTATGAGAATCCTCTATACTTTTGTTGCAACTTTTCTGTAATATAAACCCAAGTTTATTAAAAAATTACAGTGCTTAAAAGTTATATCTCATCTGGTCTGCTCTGACTATGACTAAAGTACATATAAGTATAGGCGTTTTTAGAGATTTATCAAAGAGAAATCAGTTCCTGTTTTGGGGGGAGCAGATGTATTCTTTAGAAGGAAACATACTAGTAGGGCATCGGATCTAATTAATGCAATTTTGGAGCCAAATAGGCCGCTTGGCTAAAGAGGACTTGCTAAATATAAGGTGAGAGGTTAGTAACATTATGGGGAGGGATGTAATGAGGGACAAATGTGTAGATGTATGATTAGGAAATCATGTTTTGAATATTTTGTAATGAATAAATATTTTTCCCAAATCACATGGTTGAAGGAAAATTCTTAAGTGAAAAAAAAACCAAAAACCTGAACTATCTGGGTAGAGCAAGTTGAATGTTTAGGAGGGTCAAATTGGTGACTTGGGTCATAGCAATTAGAGTCTCCCTTGGGGAAACAGCACTGCTTTGTTGTGATTCTAAGTA
Source organism: Cabassous unicinctus (assembly GCA_029593785.1). Taxonomy (NCBI): domain Eukaryota; kingdom Metazoa; phylum Chordata; class Mammalia; order Cingulata; family Chlamyphoridae; genus Cabassous; species Cabassous unicinctus. Next base: position 43,866 of record JAQZBX010007966.1, on the reverse strand, counting down.
TGCCTATTTACAATTATCATCAATCAACCAAGTGCCTACAAGAGTAGCTCCAGGGCTTATTGAGATATATTGATAGCACAATATAAAACAATAATAGCTAAGATGTTAAATTAAATATCTATTGCTGCATTACAATTACCCTCAAAACTTAGTTACTTAAAACAATAAATTTTCATTATCTCATATTTTCTATGGGTCAGAAGTTCAAAAACAATTATCTGGGTATATGCATGGCCCATTCCCATCATATAACGTTTAAATTCCAAGGCAAGAAAACCATTAAAGATGCTGATACATATGGATTGTTTATACTCAGTAGGACGAGAGGTGTCAGAGAAAGAAGGCTGCAGCTTTGTGTGCATGGAGCTATGGAGGCTCACCCAATACAGTGGTTATAAGCTTGGAAAATTCAACAAATTCCGTATTTCAGTTAGCAAGGATGGGTCTTCTAATACTTAGACAGACTTGGTTTTCATTGGTCAACAACAAGATAGATGTGAGTCTGACACGTCTTCGTGTTTTAAGGACCTCTACCTGAGTAATACTGGCATTCAAACAGATTATCAATCATTCTCAACTTTGCCATACATTTCAAGGAGTCTCAGTAATTTAAGAGGCAAAGGGAGACAATAGTCTCTCATTTGTAAATGAAAGAATGTACAAAACAAGGACTTCAAGAAATCAAAAAAAAAAAAAAATCTGAATATTTCTGCTTAATAGAGAACTGAATTTCAAAACACAGAAATCTTTGGTCAGAATATGAACTTCAGAAATTTCTTTGCTTTTGATTTAACTGTCAACTCAGATTTGTAAAGCATTCTTTTTTTATGACATTCTTTTCACTGAAAATTTTTCTATTCATTTAAACTGTTCTGGTTGTAGAATTGAAATGAGACTCTATTATGAAAATGAAGTGTCATAATTTTTAATCAGTATGTATTACCTCTGGGGATGATCTAATGAAAGAGTATGAAAAGGACAAGAAAGATAACAAAACAGTAATTATACAAATCCAGATTATATTTTGAGAGCTGCAATTTAAGCTTCTAATAATAATCAGTAACCTTTGTGATACTCTTCGTTTAACATTCAGAAAGCATTTGTAATTAAAAGAGAAGTCAAATTTGCAACCTTGGAGTTAGGATTATGGCATATATAAGTCTCAAATTAGATCTATATCAATTCTCATTAAGATCTTTCCATGATCTAAAGAATATAATAATAATATTAGTAAAAATAATAACAAAACAAAACCATAATTAATAGCACAACTTTTATATCACCAATGGGGAAAAGCAAAAAGATAAAAATAAATCATATTTTTTCATATTTTTCATAAAAAAGAGAAAATTTATTTTTTAATAAATGTAATATTCGTATATTATGTAATATTTTGGAAATGGCAGTAGAATAATAAAGAAGAGAGAGAATGGTGGTGTAAACCTCAGACTTTAGAGTTACAATGGGATAGGATGAAAACTTAATGCCATCGTTTCATGATTTTGAAATTTCAGCAAGTGAATCAACTTGACTCTTTCTCAACTGTTTATCATAATGCTTCCTTCAATGGCTTTTTGAGAGGGTTTAATGAGAAGTTACATGAGAAGTGCTTGGAATAGGGACATAAAAATAGAAGTCATTAATGCCATTACCATTTGTCAGGTGACTTTTTATTTAAAAAAAGTACCATTCACTATCCAATTTTATTTCAAATAACAGAAGTATTGGTTTTTATCAGATTGAAATACATTAACTTGACCACTTAAAAAGTCCTGGCAAATAGCATTCAACAGGGTAGACAGTATTATAAATTAATCCACATCATTGGCAATCCCAGAGATAATGTCTATTATAGTTTTGATTGATCATTTTTATTTCAAATACACATGCATGAATAAAACTTTCAAATAATTTAAATTAAATCTGTCACTATTTATTTTTTTAATATTCATTTATACATTTATTATGTGATTTTTACCATATCACTAAATGTTCCTTGCATGCATGTGCTTTAAAGTTTGCATTACATTCCACCTTACATATGCAACATAATTTACTTAATATTGTACAATGCAAACTGTTTTAAAGAGTGTTTGGACAAAGTATGTACTCAAGAAATAGCAAAGATATATAGAGGATCTTAGACAAGTGAACAGAAAAAAACTTTGAGTATGGCAATTGGTGTATGGAACTGAAGAAAATAAAACTGACAAAATGCTACTAAATTTTTACGATATATAAGGCAATGCTATTAAAAATTATGACTATTGGGTGTTCAATACCAGGGTAAGGCATAGGATAAGCATACCACCTTATAGTCCAATATTCCATATTAATATCAATAATTCAATTATAAATGAAATATTAGAAAAAGCAATGCAGCTGCACAATATTTAATAGCATGTTACAAGTAAGTAAAATTTACATCAGTAATTCAATAATTATGTAACATTTAAAAATGTGTATATATTTTTCAGTCTATTATTTGGTCAAAAAAGGATCATTTCAATAGATGCCAAATATTGAATTAAATTCAATATTTAATTTTGATAAAAATTTGTGATTACATATTTGCATATTGTGACATATGCAACAATGCATCTTTCAAGCAGCCACATCATTTATGTTCATTATTTGATGACTTGCAACTGGCAAGTACCTACACATATGAAATCATCTTGAAGTCTCATTAAGCAGCAGACAAATTGGCTATCCACTCGTGTTATTATGTAACATTTTTCTGAATATTATTGTCAACTCAGTTAGATCAGAGAAGTAAATAAATGATATAATAAATGAAACTTAATAGAATACGTCAATATTTTCTAGTGATATAACAAAATAGGTAGAACAGTTATGTGAACTACCAAAAAATTTTTGAAGCAATATGAATAATTATTAGTATTATTATATAAAAATTAGCAGCTTTCTAAGAGAAAATAAAGGATATCATATTTACTATAGAAATAGAAATTCCTAAGAAATTTATGCTGAGAATTTAAAATGTCCACTGAGAAATAAAATAAATCAGGTGAATATATTATACTTTATTGATTACGTCAAAACAGTTTTCAAATATGTCACAGACTAATATTATTAAAAGTATTAATGTACAAAAAGAAATTTTGATAAAGACTTTTTATTTAATATTGGGATGGTGAAGAATTATCTAAGAAAGAACACCAGAAGCACTAACCAGAGAGATTGTTACACTTTTCTACTTAAAAATAAAAACAAATCTGAGGTCTTTCATTTCTAGGAAGATGGAGAAAACAAACAAGTTTCCTTATTCCTTCCTCTAAGTACAAAAACAAACACTACGTAGACAGAAAGCAACTCTTGGAAAGACAATTTGAAGAGCTCTATGGACTTCTCTCCAGTGAAAATGGTAAAAATTATAGGTATTAAAAAATCAAACAACCATTTAAAGTCTCTTGAAATGGTACTAAAGGCATAGAGAAAATGAGAAACATTATCCAGGAAAATATATGAAAATTCAGTAAGAAAAGTGAAAGCATGTTGTATCTGAAAGAAAACCTCTCCCTCTCTCCCATGTCCCAGCTTAGTGAGAAAGAAACTGCACTCCAGACTAGGGCAGCCAAGAAGACAGGGCTTCTGCCCCCAGCTCCCAGCTTTAGGACTATTTTCTCTGGAGTGGCAGGACATAAGCACTTTTCATCCTGCTGGCAGCTACCTGTTGCCAAGGCTTGGTTCCCAGAGAATGCAGTCAAGAGTTGGGGCTTCCTTCTTCCACACAACCACTACTTGTGGAGAAGAGACTTTGCCTTGGGTGTGGCACCACTGAAAATACTGACTCCAAACAGCCTTGCCCGAGAGTATAAGCCAATGGTTCAGTGCTAGGGTAATGCCCCCTTCCACCAAGCGCTCAGCTTATAAAGCAGGAATGCCTTTCAGAGAGAAGTGTGCCATAATACTCATTCCCAGCTCCAAATCTCTGGATCAGAGATTTTGCCTGGGGAATAAGCAGACCACAAACCTGACATATCCTAATCTTTTCCCAAAGGAATTCACATCATTTGCAACAGGAAGTGGGGAAGGTCAAGCCTAAGGGAAAACTCAAAAAGAGTGAAAGTTGAGATGGGAACCCACTGGGATGGCATTTGTTGATTTGCTGAAGAAACAGGAACAACTTTAGACCACTTAGCTTGCAGAAAAGAACTGGAGAGGGAGAGAGCTGGAAGGAGATCTCCTGGTTTTAGAACAAATGTCAAACATTCAACTCAAAACTGTTCCTTCATGGAATCCCAAACTTGATTGCAATAATATGAAATATATACATTCTCAGATAAACAAAATCTGACAGAATTTGCTGCTAGCAGACTGGCCTTACAAGAAATACTAAAGGAGGTTCTTCAAGCTGAAAGCAAGTGATTACAGATGGTATTTCTACTTTATACAAAACAAAAACAAAAAGCTCTGGTAAAGGTAATTATGCAAGTATAAAATATATTATAAATGTCTGTTTTTCTCTTTTCTTAAATTTTAAAAAAGCAACTATATAAAATAGGAGGCATTAGTAAATTGGTCTGTAACATAAATGTTACATAGAGCAAAGGAGAAAAAAGAGGAAGGTGCAAGAAAAGTTGTATTGGGCTAAGGAAATCATTAAATACAAATCTTTATATTTATTAATTATATAGTCAAAAGGCAGAGATGGCTAGAATGTACAAAATAAACAAAATAAAACAAAAAACACTATATGGTGCCCACAGGAAACCCACTTTATATTCAAAAGCATAAATAGATTGAATGTAAAAACTGGAGAAGAGATATATCATGGAAACAGAAACCACAAGAAAGTATAAGTGGCTACACTTGGATCAGACGATAGACTCTGAGAAAAAGGTTACTAGAGATAAAGGAGACTCTTTAATAATGAAAAATGGCTGAGTCCATCAGGATGATATAATAATTATAAAAGTTCATGCTCCCAGCAATGGAGTAGAAAAATACATGAAAGAGAAACTAAAGGAGAAATACAAAATCTAACACACATGTTCAGGACTTCTATGATGAAAATGACAAGAGCAGATTACAATGGCAGAAGAAAGAATCAGTGGCCCTGAAGACAAGATAATTGAAATGATTCAGGTTGAGGAGCAGAAAGAAAAAAAAAAAGCATGAAAAAAGAGAAGAAGGTCTAAGAGAACTGTGGGTTATCATAAAGTATGAAAATATATGCATTATGGGACTCCCAGAAGAAGAAAGAGAGAAAGGGGCAGAAAATATATTCAAAGCATTAATGGCAAAAACTTCCAAAATTTAACAGAAGACATCAATATACACATTCACAAACTAAACTAGCCACAATCAGGATAAGCTTGAAGAGAACTGGCCCAGACACATAATAGTCAAGCTCTCAAATGCCAAGGACAAGAGAGTTCTGAAAGCTATGAGAGAAAATTACATGTTATATATGAGGGAGCCTCAAAAAGATTAAGTGCTGATTTCTCATCAGAAACCATGGAGGCAAATAGGCAGTGGCACAAAATATTTAAAGTGCTGAAAGAAAACAATTGCCAGTCAAGATTTTTTTTTTTTTCACAGTGGGGACTGGTCAGCTTTTATTTTATTTTTTTATTTTTAAAGAAGCTTTAGATTACATAAATGATACATTAAAAAATATAGGGGGATTCCCATATACCACACTGCCCCTCCTCCCACCCTTTTCCCCATTAACAACATCTTTCATCAGTGTGGTACATTTGTTACAACTGATGAACATATATTGAAGCATTGCTACTAACCATGGTCTATAGTTTACACTATAGTTCATACTTTGCACCATGCATTTTTAAAAGTTTTGACAAAATGTATAATGGCCTGTATCCATCATTGCAATGTCATTCAGAACAATTCAAATGTTCCAAAAATGCCTGTTGTTACATCTATTCTTCTGTCTCCCTCCCCTCAGAACCTCTGGTGACTACTGCTTTTATATCAATGTTACAAGTTCTTCCATTGCTAGAATAATAATAAGTCTACTTTAGTCTATATTTGCATTCCCCCCTTATGTTTGTTCATTCCTCAATCTTGAGGATTTTGGGATGGTTATGCCCACTCTGCTTCTGACTGAGAGGGCACTTAGATCACATGGGGCAAATGAATGGAACTGTCTTGCCTGTAGTTGTAGATACTCTCTGTTTTTTTGGGATAGGTGTTGTCCATAATCATCATTTTGTTAGCTGTCCTGGGTGAGTCTGATGAACTGGAGAGTAGGTGTTAAAACACTGCTGAGATTCAGGGCTCATCTGGCATATGAACAGACTCTTTCAAAAATGAGGAAGAGATTAAAACATTCCCCAATAAACAAAGGCTGAATTATATATGTGAATGTGGTTAAAAGGGGAAGTTTTAGGTATATATATGTTACTAGAATAAAAATTAAAAGATATAACATTGGATTGTGTAACAGTGAACTTTATTGTAAACAATGGTCTATAGTTAATAGTATAAGTATAAGAATATTCTTTCATGAATTATAACAAATGTGTAACACTAATACAAGGTATTAATTATAAGGTGGCATATGGGAAATATACCTAAGGTAAACTATGGACTATAGTTAATAATACAATTTTAATATTCTTTCATCAAATGTACCACATTGGTGTAAAGTGTCAACAATAGGGGGTTATGTGGGAACACTGTATTTTTCCATGATTTTTCTGTATACAACTTCTCTAATTAAAAAAAAAAAGTGAACCAATAAGTCCCCATTGTATAAGCCAACCCATTGCATGTTATTTGTTTTAGAAGTCAGGAAACTAAAACAAATGAGTTATATGAGAAATTTATATTTTCTGCAAGTTTTTTTTCCTCTAAAGTTACAACTTCTGTGATAAAAATTTTAAAAAATGGTGCTAGAGCAAGGGGTTATCTATAGGGAAAAAGGTAGAGCTCAACCTAAGTCTCATACTTTATGCAAAAATTAATTCAGTTTGGATTGGATTTGGGTAAAGAATATAAGACTATAAAACTTTTTTCTTAAAAACCTAGGAAAACTCTTTGCCATCTATGACTAGGCAATGTTTTCTTAGATTTGATATCAAAACTATAATCAATAACATAAAATATGATTAATTGGACTTTATCAAAATTAAAAACTTTTGCTATGCAAAAGCACTGTTAAGAGAATGAAAATACAAACAACAGAGTTGAAGGAAATATTTACAAACTACTTACCATATGTAGGATTGTTATCTAGGATATGTAAAGTACACTAAAATCTCATCAGTAAAACACAAACAAACAAAATAGTCCAATTAGAAATTCACAAAATACGAGAAGGCATATGTATTAGTCAGTCAAAGGGATGTTGATGCAAAGAACCAGAAATCTGTTGGCATTTATAAAGGGTATTTATTTTGGGTAGAAGCTTACAGTCACAAGATCATAAAGAGTAAGTTACTTCCCTCACCAAAGTCTGTTGCCACATGGTGGAGCAAGATGACTGTGAGAGTTCAGGCTTCTTCCTCCTAAGGCTCCGTGGTCCCAGGTTCTCCCAATCTCAGCTGTAGGCTAGCATAAGGCTCATCTTTCTCCCCAGGGCTTGTTTCTTTCCAGGCTTTCTCAGCTGTTCAGGACTCTGGTCTCTTCAGCTGCAAATTATCAAGCAAATGGCTGGGCTCTCTCTCCAGGACTCCAGCATCAAAACTCTAATACTCTCCTCTGCCATGTCATTTTCTCTGCAGGGTCTCAATGTCCTACTGATGTGGCCGAATCAAAGCACTAATTTTAGTTTAATCAAGTAAAAGTGAAACCTCTGAACTTAATACAATTAAAGGGGAACATGCCCAGAGGAACAGACCAGTTTACAAACATAATCCAATATCTATTTTTGGAATTCATAAACAATGCCAAACTGCTACAGTATATTTTATAGAAGAGAGTATGCATAGGGTAATTTAGCACATTAAAAGATTTTTAACATCATTAACCATTAGAGAAATGAAAATTAAAGCCACAATTAGATATCACTGCACATCTATCAGAATGGCTAAAGAACAATTAATGGCAACCTTAAATGCTGATGAGGATTTGGAGAAACGGGATCCCTCATACTTTAATGATGGGAATAAAAATGGTACAAACACCTTGGAAAACAGTTTATCTATTTTTTTTTAAAGAAACTACTTATGCAACTCTCATATGAAGAACAGTAGCACTTCTGGGCAAAGAAATGAAAATGTACGCTCACAAAATTAAAAAATAAAACAATATACAAGCGTATATAGCTTTATCTGTAATATCTAAAAATTGTGAACAACTGAAATTAGATTCCCGTCAGTTAGAGAATGGTTAAACAAACAGTGTACATTGATACCAAGGTATACCACACATCAATAAAAAAGAACAAATGCTATTTATACATGAAAAAATCTGGAATGCATCTCCAGATATGCTGAGTGAAAGCCACCAATCACAAAATGTTCTTTAACATTTTTGAAATGATGAAAGTATAGAAATGGGGAACAGATTAGTGATTTCTAGGTGTTACAAAGTGAGTGGAGATGGGAGAAAGGGGGTCATGACTATAAATGGCAGCATCAGGGCTCCTAGTAGAAATGTTACCTTTATAAACTGATAATGCCAATTTTTATGTTGTAATATTATTTTATAGTTTTGCAACATATTAACACTGGGAGAATGTAGGTAAAGAAGACATGGGATCTATCATATTATTTCTTACATCTGCATGCACATCAATCATTCCCTTAACATAAAAAGCTTAATTAAAACACCACCACCACCACCACAAGTCTACATGGCAAAAATGAAGTACAGCATTGAAAAGATGTAAAAATTACAATCTGGAGGACACAATGATTAGAACATATATAGTTATTCAAAAGTCTCATTATATTAATAATGTAATATTCTCAGAAATCAATAAACAGACAATATCAATCCAATAAAACTCAACAAAGATATAATGGAAAATTAAAGAAGAAAAAGCCTTTAAATTATGAAAAGATGTTCCTCTCATTCTTGATAAAAAAAGTAAGTTATAAAATAATGAGATATTTTCTCACTTATCAACATTGTTTAGATAAAAATGTTTGTTTAAGCACATTTGAGTGCATTTATTTTTTTTAAAGGCTATAGACTTTAGATTTTAAATCAAGGAATTTTTCATACATATTCACTAGAGAACTTTAGCAAAGAAAATATCTAAATATTGATAAATAATACATATACACAATTGTCTATAATCATATACAAAATTATATATATTTATATATATTTATATACAATGTTAATTATTAGTGATTGATATTATTAATAGTCAAATATACATTTGTTTACAATATGCTATGTACTATATTTTATACTTAATTATATATCGTACAGTCTAATATATAATTAATGGATTTTTTATATATATGTTATTATCATGGAATTCTTAATAGTATAAAACAGCTATAAAGAAGCTGATATACAGTGAACCCTAAGATAAATTAAAGGGAAAAAGGAAAACACTGTATATATGTGTCAGATTATCAAAAGAAAAGAATGAGGTGAAAGAAGATTCATATATACACACATAAACATATATACATCGTTGCTTGCATATTCATAGAATGTTTCAGGAAGAATTCCTAAGGAAAACAGGAAACTTGCTGGGAAGAGGAAAAGAGAAAACTGGTGTAGGAGACATTTAGTCATATTTATTTTTAACTGTATGCTTATTTGTGCTACTTGCATTTGAAAAATTATTTTTCATTTATAAAAGTTGAGTAAAATAATTTTGTTTTGTTTTAATGAGCAAACATGGTATTTAAAAGATTTCAGATATATTAATACATATAACACTTTTTTAAAGCAAGAGTTTTAACATTAATTTCAATATTTCTCTTTTAACTGTTACAATTAACTACCTTGAAAAATTCAACATCTATCTGATCTGTCTTTAACATCTCCAAAATTCTTGCTACTTGATGTTCCAGAACTTTAATATATGGCATGTCCATCTATGCCCATGAAGTAGAATTTCAAATAGAGGCCCAGACTGGAGAACTTAGGAGTAATAACCAATTTGGAAGGACAGAATAACTGTAACTGATGGCTTACTCATTTGAGTGTTCTTTTATTTATTACAACATTTTGCAAATTAGAAATAGAGCTTTAGTAGAAATTAGAATTTATGGCACAAGGCAAGTACAATCTCATGAGAGCTGTAATATTGGGCACTTTGGGAAAAAGAAAACGCCTTTAGCCAATAATGAAACCTTCGACACAATTTTACACAAATATAAATGAAAAATCTACTGATGCATTTTATAGCTACCATAGTACATTTATCGCCTGGGCTTAACTTCTGCATAATAAATTATTTTAAATGCAAACTAGTTTACATTCACATTGCTGCCATAGAAATGAAAAATGAATAAATCTTTTCTAATGGTCTAAAATAAGTAATGACTCCAAAAGAATTCCCTGACTAGAGCAACATTTGAAAATAGTGTGCAAGAAACAAAACTGAAATTACACTAGAAGATGCACAGCTATTTACCTATCATCAATAACCTCCTAAATAAAATAGCAAAAAAATAAATAAAACAAATTTATCCTAGTATTTTTTTATCAGATAAGTTTTATCCCAAATATAAGATCTGAAAGGGTTTGTATTCTTCAAGTATAATACATTTTAAAGCTCATATTTGACTACTCTGAAATTCATCATAAAGACCATTTTTCCACTCTTACTTTCTGCTATTTATATATTTTTCTACCTGTGGCAGAACTATGTTGATGTGCCCTTTGCATTGAATTGAGGTTCATTTGATGTGAACATATCAATCATTTTAAATAGGAACAACTTATACAACAAATACATTAAAATTATATACAATATTAGGAAGTGAATTTTAGCTACAATAAGGAAGCAGATGTTGCCAGAATGAAATGTTTATACATATTATTTAAAACTATAATAAAAATAAAATCATATATTTGTATCCTTATATATCCACATATATAACCGTATTAGTTAACCAAAAGGGGTGCTGATGCAAAGTACCAGAAATCTGTTGGCTTTTATAAAGGGTATTTATTTGAGGTAGATGCTTACAGTTACCTGGCCATAAAACATAAGTTATCTCCCTCACCAAAGTCTGTTGCCATGTGTTGGAACAAGATGGCTGCTAATGTCTGCAAGGGTTCAGCCTCCCTCTTCCTCTGAAGACTCTGTGGTCCCAGCTTCCAATATCAGCTGTAGGCTGGAATAAGTCTTGTCTCTCTTCCGGGGCTCATTTCTCTCTAGACTCAGCTGCTCAGGGCTCTGGTCTCTGCAGCTACAAACTATCAGCCAAACAGCTCATCTCTCTTCCCAGGGCTCTGCTGTATCTGCCTCTCCATGTGTTTACTTCCCAAGCTCCAGCTCAAAAACTCCAAACTCTATTCTCTGCCATGTCTTTTCTCTGTGAGTCCCCACCCACCAAGCAGGTGGTGATGCAACATACTACTGATGTGGTCCAATCAAAGCCTTAATCATTATTTAATCAAATAAAAGTGAAACCTCTGAACCCAATATTATCTAATATGCCTGGAGGGACAGACCAGTTTACAAACATAATCCAATATTCTATTTTTGGAACTCATAAACAATATCAAACTGCCACAATAACCTCATGTATATGTTAACTATAGCACATAGCTTAAAAATGTGTACTAGAAAAAATAAGCTAAAAGTTAAATCATCTTTTAGGCATCAAAAAGAATATAAAATAAGTATCCCTTGTCTAAAATATCATGATCCAAATGAAGATAACATGTACCATATCTACTATGACCTATTTATGTGCTAAAAGGCAATTTTTCTCAAAACTTTAGCAAGTTTCAAACCAATGAGATTATAGCTCATTGTTTTCCATCACTTCATAGTTATTGCAACCTAGACAGGCAAAATATTTAAATAGCCAATTATACTTCTTTATTTGCATTTATAACTCCAACTCAATTATTTTAAATTGATGAAATAAAAGCAAATTTCTAATGCATAAACAAATCATTTTATTAGATGCTAAAAATTAGAGATTTCACACGTGAAATCTTCAATACAATCAAAACAATGATCACATGTATTTTCCACAAACATCTCATGCCTTCTTGCAAGCTCTTCGTCTCACAATTCCTAGCTACCTGCATCCCAGGCAGTAATTTTCTGATACTATAGGTTACCTTGCATTTTTTAGAATTTCTATTTTTAAGGTACAGGGCAGGAGATTGAACCCAGGACCTCGTATGTGGGAAGCTGGCACTCAACCACTGAGTCACATGGCCTCACCTCAGTTGGTTCCTTCCTTTGCTTTTTGTTTGTTTTGCTTCTAAGAGGCACCGGGGACCAAACCCAGGATCTCCCATGTGGGAAGCAAGCACTCAAGTGCTTGAGCCATATCCACTCCCCAGAATTTTTAAGAAATAGAATTTTATGGTATGTAAGACTGTGATTGTGTTGAATCTATAGATCAATTTATAGAGAATTGGCTCATTAAAAATTATGTGTCTTCTGAACCATGAACAGAGTATGTCTCTCCATTTATTAGGTATTTAATTTCTCTCAGCAATAATTGGTAGTTTCTGGCTTATCATTTGTCAGATGTATGTCTATGTTTTACATAATTTGATGCCATTGTGATTAGTATTATTTTTAACTTTTAATTTCAATTATTAATTGCTCATACACAGAAATACAGTTGATTTAGTGTATTAATCTTGTATCTTACAATCTTGCTAACGAACTCATGAGTTTCAATAGCTTTTGTGTTTATTTCATTAGACTTTATACATAGATAACCATGTTTTTCTCAAATAAAGACAATTTTATTTCTTTCTTTACATTTTGAAATCAGTAAAATGTTGTCTAGAAGTGGTGTTCATGATCTTAGGAAGAAAGCATTCAGTCTCTTGCTATTAAGTTTGATATTAGTTGATAGAATCTCATAGATGCCTGTCAGGCTGAGAAAGTTCCCTTTTATTCCTGGTTTATTGAGAGTATTGACCAGGATTGGTTATTGGAATTTTGTAAAATGCTTTAAAAGTAACTATTTAGATAATCATATGCTTTCTTTTATTTCAGTTTGTTAGTATGTTGAATTACATTGATTGACTATTGTATGTAAAACCTACATTGCATTCCTGAGATTAGATCATCTCAGTGTGCTGTTCAGTTTTATTTGGTAAGCCCTTTTAAGAAATTTTGCATGTTGGTCTGCAGGTTTTTTTTTAATGTCTCTGATTTTGTATCAGAGTAATACTGACCTCATAGAATGAGTTGGGAAACATTTCTTCTCTTTATTTTTCTTAAAGATTTTATGTACAATTGGTATTATTTCTTCTCTTATTTGGTTGTGGACTTCACCAGTTAATTTCTAACTGAATCCCATTTCTAATTTAATCCCATTGTCAGAAAACAAACTTTGAATAATTTGAATCCCTTTATATTTATTGAAAATAGTTTCATAGTCCAGAATATGATCTACCTTGGTCAATGTCTGTATCTAGTAGAAAAAAATGTGTATTCTGCTGTTGCCATGTAAAGTGATATATATACATGTACATAGACATAAACATATTTCAGGTTAACTCAAATGTAGTTCAAGTTCTCTATAGAAATATTGATTTTCAGTACCCTGTTTTATTGATTATTGAGAGACTGTGTTAAAATATCCAATTATAACTCTGAATTAGTCTGTCTTCTTGTAGCTCCATCCAATTTTGTTTCATATATTTTGAAGCTCCACTATTATGTTTATAGATGCTTTGAACTTTCAGAATCTCTTGTTGAATTGATCACTTTGTCTTTATATGACACTCTTTAATACTGACAATTTCTTTTACCCTGAAATCCACTTAGTCTGATATTAATATATCCTTTGCAATTTTTAATTATTTTACTTTAAATTTTGTCTCTTTATATTCAAAGTGTGTTTCTTACCAGAAGTATATAGTTAGATATTGCTTTTTTATCCAGTCTGACAATATCTGACTTTTCATTTGGATGTTTACAACATTTATATATAATGTTGAGTTTAAATATACCAACTTGCAATTTGCTTTCTATTTTTCTTACCTGATCTTTGTTCCACTTTTCTTCTTTTTTTAAATTTTGGGTTGAATAATTTCATGTTTTCATTCTCTTACCATTGCTGGACTATTGGCCACACTTGTGTTAGTTTACTAGTTGTTTTAGGGTTACAATGTAGATATTTAACTTGTCAGAGTACCTTCAAGTGATATTAGATCTCTTCCTGTATATTATAAAAACCTTGTAACAATATACTTGCATTTCTCCTCTCCCAGACTTTGTGCTATTGTTATAAATTTTACTTCAATTTCTGTTAAAAAAATACTGCACTTTTATTATTTTACTTTAAACACTTGTTTATCTTTTAAATAATAAAAAGTATTTATATTTACCCTTGTACTTTTTATGTCTAGTGGTTATTACTTTGTTTAAATCCAGATTTCCATCATATTATTATCCTTTTGCTTTACAATTTCTTGTGCAGTTCTACTAGTGATAAACTCTTTCTGATTTTGCATATCTATAAAAGTCTATATAATACCTTGGATTTTGAAAAGCATTTTTACTGGGCAAAGCATTCTAAGTTAACAGTTTTATTTTCTTTTAGTAGTTCAAATATACTTCTCTGTTTTCTCTCATCTCTGCTTATTTCTATGTTTTCATCTTGTTCTCTCTCACTGTAGGCTAATACTCTCCTAGCAGATAACTTAGCCAAAAACAGCTCTGTTATTTATCTCTGTATCTACTATCAAAAAAAGTGTTTTGATGCTTTTTTGTGTAGAGACGCTAGACCTGCCTGATTCACTTTTTCACTCTGAAATTCTTTAATTGTGAATAGGGAGAAAACATTTGAGCATCAGTATGTGTGTCTGTGAGAGTAGGGTATGGATAGAAAGATGCCAGTGGGGAAATGGTTGCTCTGTAGACTGTCCTACAACCACATCCTAAAAGTTAATGATGTAACACCAATAGTTATACAAGGAGAATATAGCAACATTCCTTTAATAACATAATGACACAATTTCAATTTTTCCAGAAAAATAAGGCACCAAAAAGAGTGGCATTAAGTTTTATATCCTTTAGTTAAAATTAAACATTAGTTTATATACTAGATATCTTCTGTTTGAAGCACAATAAAAACCTTTGAAGCTCAAGATTTTAAGTGTCTTGAATACAGACCATCTTCATACTCAGAGAAATAAATGATTAATATCCAGCTTTTCTAATGTTTTTCTTCATATACAGCTTGCAACCTGTCCTTTCTTTTTCTCTTTTAGTTTCCATTGTACATTCTAATAGGTTCTATCTCTCAGTTGTTATTTCATGAGGCACAGAATTCCAAACAACACATATATGTATCATGACAAAAATGGCAACTATATAGCAGCAGTGCTATGTAAATATTCCAGAATACCTGATGTAAAAGTAAGGAAAAGAACTAAAGATTTGTTTTGGGAGGGGCACTTGAAATTGTCAGTGTCAAAAGCTTTGCTTAAATTGGTATGATCATCATGCAGGGAAGTCTGTGATGTGTTTGTTCTTCATCTGAAAGGAATATAGAGTTGAATATCAAATGACTTTAATAGTTCTCTCACGGAGGAAAGTTTTTAATGCAGTAGAGTGAGGATTATCACTTTTCAAAGTGAGCAATTTACTGTATCATTGGCTGCATTTCGTTTAATCATATGCAAGAAATTCATCCCAAAAAAATGTCTCTCAGGAAAAATCAAGTTTTATATTTAAAAGTGAATTTTAAAAATAAGATAATTCTATATTTCCAATGATGTTAATTTTTAGAAGTCTATTTTCTGCTTCATAAGAGAATTAATATGCCAGATAAAGTAGAAAAAGAAACAAAACACAATCAAGTTTATTTAATACAGTCATCATAAAAATTGCTTACACGCCAAGTTAATAAATCAATTTAGTTGGCCATAAATATCTCTATTATATTTTTACATACAAATTGGCTCAATAAAACTAATTATTTAATTTATTTATTTGCTTATGGAATACTCATAATAAACATAATATATGCCATGCTATGAACTAGGTTTTTAAAATATAAAACCTTTATAAGAGAAGTACACCAGTTGTTAACAATCTTTAGATTGTAATATGAATTTAAATAAGTATAATCAATGGTTTGTGATAAGAGACAGGAAGGAGACACAGGAAGAGTCATTAATTCGACCTGGGATCATCCCAGCATTTACATTTTGACTTGTTCATGAAAAGTGAAGGAGATCATCAAGCAAATGGAGATGGTAGTCGCTTCAGCATTATGGCTAAGTGGAAGAGGATGTTATTCTCATACAATTGTAACTTATTTAAAGTATATGAAATATAACATTCATGAGAGGATGTGCTGGTTGATAAGGTTAAGTAGTTAGGATGATACTAGACAGAGAAAGGCATTCTATATAACAATTCTTTGGGTGTAAGCATTGAATCAAATGAGAATTATAGCAAGATTTAAGAAGAGATGTAATATAATTTATTTCTACTTAATTATGGATAAAAGATTACCCAATGAAATGGTTATATTTGATTTCCAGAAATTACTGTTTTATCAACTCACTTTCTTCATTATATTTCTTATTCAAATTAATATAAAATAAAGAAATTATACATGAAAATGGAGCTAAGTGCAGTTTTCAAGTTCAAGAAATTTAACATTGATATAATTCTGGTGACCTATATTCTAATTATCATTCTGTTTTCATTCTAATCCTATTTTATTTTCTGGTGACCTATATTCTAATTATTAATTCCATGAGATTACTAACTGCACACCTGGAAGAACTAGAAAAAAAACAGCAAACTAATCCCAAACCAAGCCAAAGGAAAAAAATGGTAAAGATCAGAGCAGAAATAAATGAAATTGAGAACAAAAGAACAAACAAATAAAAACAATAGAGAGAAAAAACAAAACCAGAAGTTTGTTCTTTGAGAAGATCAACAAAATTGACAAACCTTTACGTAGACTTACAAAGTAAAAAGATACAAGACACAAATAAATAAAATCAGTAATGAGAGGGTGGCTATTACCATAGACCCCACAGAAATAAGAGAGATCATAAAAGGATACTATAAACAACTGTACACCAAAAAAATAGACAATGTAAATGAGATGGACAAATTCCTAGAGACACATAAACAACCTACACTCAACCTAGAAGAAATACAAGACCTCAACAAACCAATCACAAGTAAAGAGACTGAAACAGTCATCAAAAGCCTCCCAAAGATGAAAAGCCCAGGAGAAGATGGCTTCACAGGTAAATTTTACCAATCATTCTGAGATGATCTAATACCAACCTTGCTCAAGCTCTTCCAAAAAATTGAACAGGAAAGAAGGCTATCAAACTCATTCTACGCGGCCAACATCACCCTAATACCAAAACCAGATAAAGATAATACAAAGAAAGAAAATTACAGTCTAATATCCCTAATGAATATGGATGCAAAAATCCTCAACAAAATAACATACTTGCAATCCAAATCCAAAAGTAGATCAAAAGAATTATATACCATGATCAAGTGGGTTTAATCCCAGGTATGCAAGACTGTTTCAACACAAGAAAATCAATAATAATAAATTGACTTTCATTAATAAATTGGAGAAAAATCACATGGTCCTGTCAATTTATTTTCATTAATAAATTGAAGAAGAAAAATCAACATGATCCTCTCATTGATGTAGAAAAGGCATTTAACAAAATACAGCATCCTTTCTTGATTCAAATACTCCAAAATATAGGATAGACGATCACTTTCTCAATATGGTAAAGAATACATATGAAAAAACTACAGTTAGCATTGTACTCAATGATGAAAGCCTGAAGGCTTTTCTGCTGAGATCAGGAACAATACAAGGATGCCCACTGTCACCATTGTTATTCAATATTGTGCTAGAAGTTCTAGCTAGAGCTATTGGACTAGATAAAGAAATCAAAGGCACCCAAATGGGAAAGGAAGAAGTAAAACTTTTACTATTCACTGATGATGTGATCCTATATCTGGAAAATCCTGAAAATCCACAACAAAGCTACTAGAATTAAGAGACGAATTCAGTAAAGTGGTGGGGTACAAGATTAATACTCAAAAATCAATAGCGTTTCTATATACTACTGATGAGAAATCCAAGAAGGAAATCAGAAAAAATAAATGCAGATATTTTTAATACAGCATATTGTTCCCACGTATCCTTCACATGATACTCTGTCTCTATTTTGTTCTTAGACCTTTCAATGGGATCTCAGAATTTATTTATGCTATCATTTGTTTATTGCCCTTTTAATGGCTTCCACTGAGTTTGGTTAAACTTATTTCTAATTTTAATTCCAGAATATATGAAATTTTATTACCAAAAGGCAAGTTTCATTATTTTCTTTTTTGTTGTTGTTGTTATGAAAAGTTGAGAGATATTATGGCAGGGTCTCTTGAGAGTTTATATTAACTGGCTAGCTTTAAAAATTCAACTTTTATTATTAAATTAAATTGTGATTCTTACTGTTTGAAAACCTTTGAATTGCAGTGAGCCAGATGCTGTTGCCTGATTAGATACTGCGATATATTAATCACCAGCTGTAGCATTATAAACCTGTTCTTTTAATACTTCACTTTAAGTTTTCCATCTGCTTTCAGCATCTGGTCAGTTCTGCCTAGGTTGTCATTTTATTTCATTCTTCTTTGTTATTCCACATATATCATGACTTAAATGGAACTTCTGTATTGGTGCTTATGACTAGACCGGATATACCATCATTCTTCAGGTAATGCACAGCCATCTCTGATAATTTTACTAATACTTATGTTTCAATAGTTTTGATTTTTTGACACATTTATAATAGGTAATATGGACTAATAATATGGTGCGTGTAATATACTAATATTCACTAAGGAAAATTTAATTAATTTGACTGATTAAGATGGGCACCACTTCCCCCCCTTTGAAGAGATGTGTTAATAAGATAACCTTGCCAAAATGCTCTTTCACATTTGTAATACTACTATGGAATTTATCTAGAGAATAGGTTAAAAGGTTTACTATTCTGAGTATAGATTTCTTAAAAATAGGGAAGAAGTGTACAGTCGTCCATATTTGAGACCAAAATGGTAAAGACTGCATTAAAGATGGCATTGCCACTTTGCATACAGCCACCGTTTAAGCCATGTTCTTTTCCTGTCGCCTTCTTAATACACTCTCGTCTTCCCTCCTCAGTTTAGAGGCATGCATTTAGAGCAACATGCAAATCTTTCTATTTACTGAAATGCTACTGCATCGAAATTACTAAAACAATTATTTTTAACAGTTTAATTTGGAATTTTAGTTCACTAATTAGATTAGAAGTCCATTTACAGATGATAGCATAACTTTGTTTTTCTGTACACATACTTCATTACAGTACATGCAGTTTTGAGGACTTAGCAAACACACAGCAAATATTAAAGACTAAGTAAGAAAGGATTAACATTATAAAGTAAACAACCTAGACATTATGAAGCTTACAGACTTTAATAACCAAACTGCAGTGAGAAAATGAGACAAAAGTATTACTCTAAATTTAGAAGTGAAGCAAATGGAGATGCATTTCTAGCCAAACAGTTTACAAACATACAATAAGTGATTTCTAAATTCATTCATTCAAAGATATTTATGGAGTGCTCACAGTATGCCAGTATATGTCCTGGGAATATGTCAGAAAATTAAACAGGAAAATATAGCTGCTTTCACAGTGGATGATGGAAAAGGAATCTTCCAAATAGCATACCATGTAAAGATAATGATATAAGACCTAGGAATTTTATAGGATATCTCCCTAATGAGCATGAAAATAAAGGCATTTTGCAGCATTTTATGAAAGACATATGTCCTAAGTATGTGATGAAAACTCTATAGTTTGAGGCTCTAGTATTTGCATGAATTTTAGCTGGAGCAAAAAGAACAACAGCAGTAACAACAGAAAACAACAAAGTAGAGTTGATAAAGAAAAAGTATTGAAATTTGAGTTTGTAGTTTATCACTAAAGTGATCAGGTCAAGACAAATCAACATCAGTTTCAGAATCATGTCAACAGATGATCGGAAATGCGGTGAAAAAAAATTTCATCAAAACTAGAAAATATTCCCCTAGCCGTTACTGTTGAAAAATTTCCCCTAGTGGGTGGGGTTTTGAGGTTAGTGGCAGCAGAACCCTGTATTTTAAATGGTATACACTTGATGGGTGTTTATCTCCAAGTACATCATGAAATAATCAAGAAGTCATACATAGTTTATTCAGATATTTAGGATGAGTATGCGTTATGTGATATTTTGATAGAGCTGTAACACTTAGGGAAAAATTCCTTGTAATATGAAGGAAAGATACTTGATGTAACTGAATCCAAGTTACATCTACCTCAAAATCTTCTTACGTCAATTTGGTAAACCATGTTTGGCCATGATACCCTTTGATGACAAAACCATCGCAAAATGCTAAATACTTAAAATACTATGTTTTTTAAATCAAGTTAAAATGACTTGATCCTAAAATGTTTCACCTATAAATAAAACCACAAAATTAAAATTTGCTTGTCCTTGATCAAACCAGTATGCTATAGTTGATCATATTATTGTACTAGTATTAGTGAGAGATTAAACTTGTCCAAAAATCTTTACCTTTTATCAAAAACAGGTGTATTTATTTATTCATACAATATCAATGTATTATAAAATAAGTTTTATGGATCATTTGAATAGCATGAATAAAAACAAGGAGCAGTGTTATTTCTGATAATGAGTTCTTTAACCTGAAATACCTATTATTACATTTCCAGGAACTAATGGTGATTTGAAAACACAATTTCAGAAAAAAGTTAATTTCAATACCAGAAGGCTGCACAGAAAACAAAATGTAAAGCAAATTTGAGGATGTTCAAGTTCTCTAAGGGAAAAATATCACAAAATCTTGGGCATGTACACACATTCACATACATGCATCTAGGAAATCAAACAGTGCTGTTGATACTACAGCTTTAATTCATAATAAGCATTACTTTAAGCCTAATTATTTTGATTATTTTATACTCAGCTCCAGAACTTCTTATAGTAAAACCAAAACTTACTCCAGTGGGTGTTTCATAAATGCTTTTTAGTTTGTGAAGAAATTACTCTGGAATGTTACACTATATCCGATATGTTCCCTGGAGAAATGGAAGAAAGCAGTCAGATATTTTTGTAGAGAGTTCATTCACCTTCAGTATTACTAGGGATTCCAAATAGACTCCTTGTAGTTTTCCAATTAATCTGCAGGGGATCTGCCACAAGCTAGAAAGCAGTGGGGCTGCTGAGATTTGCTGAAGACCTATGTGGATGAGAGCTCATGTGATAAAAAGCAGCACAGTTGGTTTAGCTCCATTTGTAAATGGTAACGTTTGATTATGTGGTATCTGCACACCAAGAGAGTGATATTTTTGATTTAGACATTCAGTAAAACAACGTAAGAAGTTCAAAAAGCCTGAGGTTATGTAATCCAGGTCAAACTTTTAAAACAACTATACCCCTTGTTCTGAGTCAATATCTACTTGACTCTTTTCTCCTTATCAAAAGAAAATCAATATAAAAATGTTTTAAGATATATTTTGAAAGAAATAAATGTTAAGAAAACATCTTATTGTTGCCTCATCAATCCTCATATTATTAAAAGGCACTATTTATAGTAATGAAATCATACAAAAGTCCCATAATTTCCTTTGAATATGTACTTCAGGAATGAGTTAATTGTAGTGAACTGTTTTCTCCTTGCAACTATTAGTTATGGCCCAGGCAAAAGCTCCCTGAGAGGAATAACATGCAGTTTACAAGGAAAAATTATCTGATCGTATGTGTGTGCACATGGATATTTTCGCTGCTGTCCCTTGCCCCTATGCATTCCCTTGAGAGACAACAATGGAATTATTTTGCTGAAAGCTATTCTGCAGCAGTATAAGGGCCTTATCAAAACTATCTTTATATTGAATAATAAACCCATGGGAAACTTGAATGCAATGGTTTGTGATCATATACCTCAACTTACATCTCAAAGAATTATTTTCTCATAAACCACATTTTACTCAGTTTTTAAACTTCCCAAGTAGAAAGGACTAAAATTATGTAAACTTTGTATAATAGAAAGACAGTGGATAGTTTCCTTAGCTTTGCAACTCATAATCTAATTAGCAATAAACAGCAAGTGAACAGGTTTGGCTACAGTTGTCATTATATAATTGGATCTGTGGCTTGATGGGGGTTGAGTGTTCCAAAGGAACCGCTTCTGGAAGCTATTTTATTTCTGCCACAAAACCATAAAAGAAACCAAATACAACAATTGATGGGTGAAACAAAACAGTGATGCATATGATGCATTGCTTCTTTCAGAAGGTATCAAATCAAATAATATTAATAATAATAATAATAATAATAGACTACATATCCAAGTCAGTAAACGGTAGTCCACAAGGGATAATTTAAAGATACCTGCTTCTAGGACCCTATTGAAAGTTTTAGTGTTTTTAGACATTTCAAGGAGAGTAAGGATTTATGAAACTTTCAGCATTGATATGTGAATATCAAATTTGCTATGTCATATGTATCTCTATTCACCATTCTAATTCCATTTTATTTAATGTTGTATATCTTTCCCTCACAGACTTAAAGATTTAAATCAGCTTTCTTTTTATAATAGCTACATAATATTACAATTGATACTGCACTATAAATTCCATATACAGTTCATCACCTGTCCAGTTTAAATGATTACATAGTAGCTGCATTGAGAAATTCAGGACTGTTGCGCATGTAGAGATAGAATTTCCTCCAATTTTAACTAAAGTAGCCAGGTTTTTGATAACTTTACAAAGGAACATTTTTATACTCCTTGAGTCACATCATCAAACAAGAGTCATTACTGGTTGATGTTTTTAGTAAAAACTATTTCAGAGTATCTTAATTAGCATTATTCATGATTTTATTGTTATTGAAAGGTCTCTGGATGTCAAAATTGTGGGCATAAAGATCAAGAAGCAAATAAACTGAATTCATATTCTACTACTAGATAATTAATGGGATATACACACGCAAACCAGATACACATATATGTGCATAAATATGTACATATAAATATTTTTGAGCAAATGTTTTAGTCAAGGAAAAGAAAGCATGGGGCAAAGATACTTTAATTTTATTAGTTTGTTAAACATAAACTTACTTTTAATCATGTGACTAATGTTCACTATCCTACCAGCTATATAATATATATTCCCTCTCTAAATTTCAATGTACAAATAAAGGGGGCCTATGCTCTCCCTCCTTCATAAACAAGAAATACATGATACAAATATAAAACTCTAGGAGAAATTATGCTCATCTCATACATTGCTGTATTTCCAGCACTAACACTTTGACTAGTATTTGTAGATTATCTTGAAAGATTTTTTGTTTGTACTTTATAATTATTTTTCTCCTCCAAAACATCCTACATTAGAACTCTGCCATGACTATTATTGTCTCATAGAAAAGTTTGTCTTGGTCTAGAAGAAAACTCAATTATAATTTTTTAAGGAAAAGCAGAACCCATTTTCAAAAGCCACAGCCCTTTTAATTTACAAGAATAAGGATGCTTTGAATGGGAAAAGAAGGACGCTTGTGTGCATTTCCCAGGGAAGAACCATAGCAATTTGCAATGGGAAATTTTGTGCTATATGTATGTTACCACAATACTTTTTTTTAAAGGGTGCAAATAGGAGATAGATAATTAACGATAAGAGTGTTGTATTGATGTGTATGGGCATAAGAACACATCGGAATGTTATGGGAGAAAATATCAAAGAGTTGAAAGTGTTCAAAAATGTTGTGGATATTCAGAAAGGACCAAATATCTTTATAAGGTCTAGTGTTTGGAGTCTGTGACCAGGGGCCACAGGAAATACCATAGAATAGAAATCATTGGCAGTGGGAGTCAGTGCATGATGCCATAGACCAGTAGGATGAGCAGTGGATGACAAGACCCCAGCGCTGAAAGATGAGGACAAGAAGCCATTTCTCAAACGAGGTTAATCATGTTAGAATACAATATAGGAAGCTGTGGGGTAATAACTCTTTTCATGTCACACATTACTTCCATAATAATGTTTTTAATGAATTTTATTTGCTCATTTTTTTGTGTGTGGGAAGCTGGTGCTTAATTCTGAGTTGGTTTTTTCATTTGTTTGCTTGTTTTTGTTTTTTGTTTTGTTTTGTTTTTTGCTTTTAGGAGGGAAAGGGGAATGAACTCAAGACCTCCCATAAGGGGAGGTGCTTAACTGCTTGAGCCACATCTGCTTTCTGTTTGCTCATTCTTGACTCAGGTCAGTTAATTCTAGATCCCAAGATACCCTCTCATGGGAGCAGCAGAGAATTCTAGCTGCACCAACGAACAGTGAAGAGCTATCATCAGATTATAATTCTTCACTATTCATTGGTGAAGCTAGAATATCCACTTCAGATCTTAAATCAAATGGCAAATTGATGCCATAGCTTTTAACCAAATTTTCTGTGTCAAACCAATTTTTTTCAGCTGATCTCATTGCTATTCATTCTATGGCAACTTGCATTTCTCTAGAAATGTATTTCTATTTTTTCTTTACCTAATCATAATAATTTATATTTCCAAGAAGTCAAACCTGCTATTCTCAGCTGCAAAAACCAGTTGAGTTTCCAGGTTCCTTTCCAACCATGACATTTTGCAATACTAGAGGTTATAGTCTTCTAAATGTGTCTTAAAATAAATGTATTAATGTAGACAGAGTGGGAGTGAAGACAAATAATGACTCTGGCTGCCTCATAAAGTAATTATTTCAAAGTATTGGCTGTGTATTAAGGAACAGAATCTCAGTCTTTCAATCAGTGGCTCAAGTAAGTCCTGAGACTTTGATAGTAAGGTGGCCTGGGCGGAATTCTTCAAATCTTTCTCTCTGATTGTACTAGGCTCCTTAGAAAACTAGTCTTAGGACACTTGTCAATCATTTCTGAATCAAGTCTATCAATATTGGAGTTAAAGATCATTCCCTCAGAATTTGGTTTACATTTGATGAATTTCCTTTATTTTCAGGATTATTATGATTTGTATCTTGGCTTATTTTAGTAGCAGAGAATAAATGCCTTGGGTTTTTATTTTAAAGACTATCATTTTATTAACAAGTATGTGTATGAGACAATTTTGTCCTTAGTGTGGGAACTGATACAGTGGTTGTAGTCTTAGCATATTTATTTCTCCTTCCTCTCCCATCTCCTAACCACCACATTTATAGACATATAGACAAAGAGGGACTAAGAGGAAGAGTGGCATACAGTACTGAAGCTGCTCAAAGGATTAGCAATGCTTTCCATAGCTTTTTTTTTCCCCAACATGCTGACCAATAGCAATAGCATCGTTTTAGGAAAAACAGGAGACTGAGACCTATCCAGTACACCAGAAATGTACACTAATCCACTTTTGTTTAACAAATCAATGACTGAGGATTAAAACTAAAATGCTGTTCACCATAGCAAATCCAAGCACCAACGAATCATTAAGACTTCTTGTTTCCTGGCCTGCCCTAAGTACAACTTTTCAAATGAAGTTTTGGTCCATTTAGAACAAAATAGTGCTGGATTTTTGGCAAATACAGTTGGACTGAAGCAATGTGCATACCTGGTGAAGCATGACTTCTGTGTGCTTGATTGTTTCAGAACAGACGGTACACCATCTCTTCACAGATGTCTTTATAACTGTTTGCAGCTTTATTTCTGCCTTTCCAGAAATTATTATGCAAAAAAGCAAAAAAAGGAGTATTAAGGTTATATATATATACACACACATATATATATTTCTAAAATATGAAACTGTGAAGAAACCAACAATTCAGTAACCGATTCAATAAACTGCCTCACCAAACTGGTTCCTGCATTTTTCTGAGCAGGGGCCTTTACCATCCTTCATCACATCTTATTTAAGTAAGGGGCTTGGGATTATGAAAAGCCAGGCCTTTGCATGTTTTGGGTGTAATATGTTGGTGGGAACTTCTTAAGTGTATTTATGAAAGAAGTGGACTACTTAGAATAAAAGAAGGCCTGTCCAGTCAACATTTTGTATGTGTAGCTGCTCACCTGTATGCCTTACTTTTTCTCTCAGGATGCTCTGTCTTAGCCTAGATCCTTGTGAGAAAGCAGAATCTGAGGCAAGCCTGTATACACGTAAGCTTATTGTGGAAAGTTATCCCAAGAAAACAAAATGTAGGACTGGAAACAATGAAACAAAGAAAGACAGAAGGCCAGTATAAAGGGTGCATTTTCAAAGTTACCTCTGTGTGTCATTGTGCTCAATCTTGCCAGAATCTCCTAAAGAACCATGTAGAAGATATTTTAAATTGTCTTTGCAAGGGACTGAAGAGGGATATATTTAACTAACAACTCCCATCTTTCATTGTTAATATAAAGGAGATCTCTCCCATCACCTTTGTACCATTAGTTTGTAGCTTGAGTGAGTGCAGGGTGAGTTCCCAGAGGTGTCCCCCTCTGCTGGATCAGAGAAACAAAGAAACAGAAAAGCAGAGTTACAGAGAGCAGAAGTGCATCCAGATGTGTTACAGTTTTATGAGACTGGTTGCTGCAGCAATGAACAAAGTAACATGTGGGCTGTGAGAAATTTGGGATGGAGCACAAGAGATATCTAATATATCAACTACATTGTCTGTGGGATAGACCCAATTCAGATTCTTCTTCCCTAATAAAAATTCAAAGTTTTTAATCTAAGGCTTAACAAATATTAATTAAAAATGACTAATATACAGCATGAAAAATGCTGAGTTTACTTAACACACACGCCAATATGCAATGTCACACATTTATGTGGATGGTACAAAGCTTAGCATGAGTGGTAACTCTAAAAACTTGCTCTTTTTTGCTTGTTTGTTTGACAGAAGTAAAGTTAATATAAGTAATACCCTAGATAATGAATACAAAGGACGAAGGGAGTGAAGTAGTAATAATAGAAATCAAGCACATCTTCCAATTTCCTTTCTATGTTCCCAAGTCCTACAGAGAAGGTATGACCCTTGTAATTGCCAGGGACTATTGATTGTGGTGCATATGACCCAGGAAACAGCTAATGAACTAGCATGAGCATTTGTCAAAGCAATTCTAGCTTTTTATCATTTCTGAGGCAGCATTACTTTTGTATAGAGAAGAAATAGAAGTGCTGAGGCAGACCTGAATCTGATTGATTTGGAACCCTAATGAGATATTCAAGAGTCAACCACATAATAGTCTGTTCTTTCATAATCTGTAACAAATTTTCCACAACAATGCAAAGTTTTGGTGGTGGAGTGTTGTATGGGAATTCTGCCCATTATGCATGATTTCTCACAACATCTTTCATAAAATATATATATATATATTAAGAAAAAAAGAGTCAACCACAGTGGTCTTGGCAAGCTGAGTTTGTATAGGGTTTATGGCTTCTACATTCCTTTTCTTGAAACAAGAATTTTATCAACTCCTTGCCATGTGCAGAGTTGGTTGCTGTCCCAGACTGATCAATTAGTCAATAGTATTCTATTATATACCATAAGCTTCTCAAGCTTTGCAATTTTTGTGTTTCTCTCCCTGTTAACTAATTAGTTTTCTATACTTCATATTTGCATAATAGATATTTACCCTACAACATACCCAATGTCTTCTATTTCTTGAATATTTATTGCCATTTTCCTCACTTAATATATACTAATTTAGTACTAGAAATACTAAGTCACAATTATACCCTGAATTAATTTAGAATTGCCCAGGGCTCGTTATATTTTAAGTTATTGAAATACTAATTAATGATTATTACTAAATATTTAATTATACTAATCAATCTGACACTGACATTAATTGGAGTTAAGAAATGAGAAATATCTTAATGATGATAATTTATTAAAAACTTTTAAATCATTAAATTTCACACTACACATAAATATCACTTCTGCCATGTCTAGCATAAACTACTAATCCATTTGCCTAGCATTATTTTTGAAACTTCATTCTGGTGTGTAAGGCTATGTACCTCTCCAGTTTATGATATGGATGATATACTTCCATTGCCACTGCGATTCTATATCAATCAGTGATCAACTTGG
This sequence comes from Cabassous unicinctus, assembly GCA_029593785.1. NCBI lineage: Eukaryota > Metazoa > Chordata > Mammalia > Cingulata > Chlamyphoridae > Cabassous > Cabassous unicinctus. Next base: position 15,660 of record JAQZBX010007966.1, on the reverse strand, counting down.
TCATTATCAGTTTTTTTGTTTGCAAAATAAGATATCAATGTCTGAATGGTTCACTTTCAGGTAATGAAGCCAAGAATTTTTATATTTCAATATTTATAGCAACAACCATCAAAGATTATGTATTTATAAAGCTGTTTATATTACTACTTAACTACTGCCAAACACATGAAATTTCATGATTACAAGAGGTAAGTCTTTCCAAAACTAAATGTCCCAGTACAAAATTCTTATTTTAAAATGACTTTCTCCGTATTGCAGTTGCTTTAGCTAGAAAATGAATGTTTCCACTACCAAGCATTGTCTAGAAGCCTTCCCCCAAAATCTCAGTAGTTTTATATTTAGCATTTACTTGAAGTATAGATTAAACATATATATATGTATATATATATGGGGGATAAAATTAGTTATTTTATTATAAAGAAAGTATTCCAAGTAAGTATATTTCAGAAGTTTAAATGAAGCTCATATGAATTAATATTAATCAAAAGTAACTAAATAATGAACTAAGTAGCATTAATATATCTTACTTTGTAACTTTTATAATTCCATCTGTTGTGTGAAACATTTTAATTTTTTAAATTTTTTTGTTACTGCTTTTATGAATTAGACACTATGTATTATATTTATCTTCTTGCCATTCCTATTTTTCCTTAAATAGGGATCCTTAAGATGCTGTTTTTCCTAAAATAGTGATCTTTCATGTGTACAAGGAATTATGATATCCCTTTTCACTTCATATATCCACCTCCACCTCTGAATTTATATTATCTAACTTAGAAATTAAAAAAAATACTTCTGATTATCTTATGAGTCAAAGGAGAAATTCCAATGAAAATGTACAACCTATATTTACACCGTATTAACATTTGACAACGATTTTTTCTTCTTGCACGGTTTAATATTCTATTGAATATGGGGCCCTCCATATTGTATGCAAGGTTATTCAAATTTATTTGATGAGGGTACTCTATTTTAGAGGAATGAGTCATACAGTTAGTGTTTCTCAGAATATACACTGGCCATTACTTCCCTGGAAAAAACTATGACAAGCAAACTCTCAGTTTTACGTTCTTTAAAGCACAGAATGGAAATCATGTATGTTACTTTGATAACAGCTTTAACATGCAGAGAATTAAAACCGTTGCAATGTAAGAACATGAAAAAAACATATATGCTTATACATTTTTGGGTACCAGAACAGTGATTTAAAATACCTTGCAGTGAAGTTCCAAAACCACCCATCCCATCATCCAAAAGTATGTTCCAATTCTTCCCTTGAACTCAAGAATAACAAACATTTGTTTACCCCAAAAAAGGCATTCTGTAGTAATTAACTATATTTATATTTACTTATCAGTTAGGGCACATTTAGTTGCTAGCAAGAACTAACACAAAAGAGATAACTCAATGAAAACTTCCATTTGAAAATAGAAATAATGGAAACAATACATCTGCGTATCATCCATGGAATTTACAATGTCCTGCTTGTTGGTAATGGCAGCATCTCTCTTACCTGCTGCGGAGAACATTTCTTGACTGCTAGAGGCTTTCCTCTTTCTAAGAAATCTCCTCTGAACATTATCTGTGGTAGGTTGAATTATGTACCCCATTTCAGGCATGTTCTAAATCTATTCAGCATTCCTATGGGTGTCAACCCATTGTAAATAGGATCCCTTTAAGATCATAATTTTAGTTAAGGTGAGGCCCAAACGAATGAGTTTGGTCTGAATCCGGGATACTGGAGGTTTTATAAAGAGAAAGAAACGGTAAAGACAGAGAGAGAAACCGGAAGCCAGAGTAAAAAAGAGCCAAGGGGAGGAGCCAGAAGCCGGAAATCATGAAACGAAAAGAGAAAGGAGGGGATGTTGATACTAGGCAGAGGTTCAGGGCAAGGAACCCCAAGGGTATTACAGACTTTGGGGAGAAAATACCACATTGCTGACATTTCAGTTTTGGACTCCTAGCCTTAAAACCATGAGCCAATAAATTCCTGTTGTTTAAGACACTCCATAGTAACCTGGCAAACTGGGGCATTATCCTTCAAGGTCATATCTGGGAGGTGCATTGAATGGAGACCACACCTCTTTGGAGCTAACTCACCTTAACCCCTTTTCTCCTGGTACAAATTCTGGGGCATGCCTGTCACTTTGGGGCTGAATAATCACAGATATTTACTGGCCAGAATTCCCTTAAAGCTTTAAAACTACTTGATTTGAGACAATATTGCATTCTAAAACCAAAGGCAGAACGTTGCCGTCTAATTATATTTTTTAAACTGGAATTAGGCTTGTGAATGTGGATAAAGGAACCAGCAGCCTTAGCCTCAAAGCCCTACCCATTCATTGGGTGTAAAGAAACTGCTAAAATAGTCTCTGCCGGCAGGGTATATCCCAAAGTGATTTATTTCCTTTCTTCCTCCCCCACCCCCCTTCCTTTTATTTCTATCTTCCTTTATTTATTCTTTTCTTATTTATTGATTTTTAATCAGGCAGGGGCTTCTAAATAGGGTTGTGACATTGTGGGTAGGAGGTAGTGGCAGGCTTGCCTTAAAGCACTAATCTGAGTCCCTGCCAAATCTCCTACCTACCAACACTTATCTTAAGGACATTTTCAGCCTAACTTTGATATGCAGAATTTGATATGCAGAAATTGTCTTTACCAACTCAGTGAGGCTCCAGATGTTCAGAATTTTGGTCACCTTGTAATGCAGCATTACAGGCAAAAGGGGTTTCTTTTAGCAAAGCTCAATTGTTTTATTATCTGCTTTCAGGTGAACTGTCTTCAGAGAAGAAAAAAAAAAAGCTTGTATCTTTCAGGACTTTACTGAAAGCTGCAGAGTTAGCCAACACCCACAAGCATTATGATATTTTCCTGCAACAACCCTAATTTTGTAGGCTCTGTAGACACAAGATTGATCTGATAATAAAGATCAGCAGCTTCCTAGAACATGATCGGGGTCTTTGCTTCTTTGTCCCATCTCCTTAGTTCAGCAAATCCAAATTTCAGGATCTGTTACCATCAATCCCTTATTTTCCTGTACCTATTTCTGAATCAGTCCAGATGCTTTTTCTTTCAAGAAATGGATGGTGCACATAAATAGAAATCCCTTAGATAGACTGTGGAACTCCAAAGCAAACCCTGAAGTTCACTCTGCTTGACCTAGCTGAAGTCACATTCCCAGCTCTAGTTAAATCACAGTGGTCAGAAAAATGGAATTTACTGATAGATAGCCAAATTCACATGGACTGCATTTTGGAGCTTAAAGTATAGACAGTTTTCAAATGGATTTCCAAGGAAAATTAGTTACTGTTTGAGAAGAGGGAAGGGCACTCAAAAGCTGAGCATTCAACCAACATATATATATTACTATCTCTATAAATAATTATGAATCTTAAAGAACTTTTAAAACAGTATTTAACTCTTCCATAGGAAGAGTCCAAATGATGTTTCATACTAGTTATATTAAAATTAGCTGCTTTATGGAAACTTAAGTGACAGCCCTAGCAAGAACATTTGTAAATACTGTGTATTTTCCATACCAAAATTTTTTAAAAAAGGAATCCAGACTACCTAAATGCCAGAGAAATTAAAGCACAATTAGTTTTCTCTTTCATTTTCTTCTGTATAAGATCCTTCAACTATAAATAAAATGCATTTATTACATGAAAATTGGATTTTTACAAAAACCAAAGTCCTTCCTCTGTGACTGAATGAGCTTAGAAAGTGTCCAATGACCTATAGTGAGTTTTTTTTTTAAAAGATCCTTAAAGATCTTGTTGGCAAGACAACTATAAGTCTCATCAACACATTTGGAAGAAAGCTCTGGCTCTGGAATAAGATAGATCTGGGTTCAAAGCTCTCAACCCTTGTGTTATAATTACCAAAATACGTGTGGACTAAAAAACTTATTGAATTAAACATCTATACATAGTTAATAATTGGCAAGCAGAGTTGTTGTGAAGATTACATCATAAAACATAAATAAATTAACTTAGCATGAGATCTAATACATAGGTAGTATGTATAGTAATTCACTTACTCACTTTTCTTAAATACTGTATTTTTTTGTTTGAATTAGAAATAAAAAGGGCTAATAGCAGTTAATTAATTCACTGGCTTTCTTAATGTCTGCTTCTCATTCAGCTGCTTTTGTTGTCTCTCACTCATGGTGTTGGGAAAGAATAACTTCCCAACTGAGTCCCATTTAAAAATGTTCCATTGTGAAGAATTTCAGGTCATCATGCATGGTACTGCCTCTGTAACAGCACTAAGTACTCTTGCTGACAACAGCAGCCCAGATTTTTATTTATTACTCATTCATGATCCTACTATTGTATTACATTCACTAATTTTATTTTATACCCTGGTATACATTTTTTAAGAGATTTCAAAACCTCTGGCAGTTTTATATCTAGTTCATACCCTAGGGGGAGCCAAAAGATAGTCTCTGAGATCCTGATCTAGAATGTTCTCTATGTCACTCTAGTATGCCCCAGAAAAATCACAGAAAAAAATACACTGGTTTTGTCCAAAAAGTCATATTTGTTTCTGCTTCTGAGCTCAGGCACTATCCATGCCCACACTAGTTCCAGAAACTATAATTATAACCAAGCCTTCAGATAAAATGAGCAGATTCTCCAAAGTCACTATTCTCCCTCTTCAAATTTATTTTAACTGTCTGACTTATGTCTGGTATTTGCTTATTTAGTCATTCAACGGGTTTTATTAAACTAGCTGTTATTTACCAGACTACAGGCTAAGTACTGGGGATATTGTTAGGATCATAACAGAACTGATAACTATTCTTACTGAATTTAGTTATGTTGACAGCATCTGTCACTTGAAAGAGTGTTTGCGGCATATGTATTTGGTTTAAGATACCTGAAATGCTTACATTCTATTAATTCTTTATGGAGTCTTAATAAGAGTTCTAAAATACAATTTTTATCTGTATAAATGTGATCAATGAAACACAAGAAGTTTCAGTCCTGGTAAACACCAACATACTCAGTTATATTTCCTTCTGATTATCTGTTGATAGCCCTTTAAAAACTCCCTCCTAACTCTCCCCACATCACCACCAGTTCCTCCACTAAAATATCATTTATATATGTCAGAAATATTTAATAACTTATATTTTCAAACCCAGAAAGCAATTGGCTTCATGTTTTGAACATGCATAAATATGGAAGAAACTTTACATAAAGCAGATCCATGAAGATTCTGAATCTTCAATAAAGGAAATATTAAAAGCAATGGTAATAGGCAACAAAAGGGCTGTGTACTACAAATAAAGGTTTGTATAGGGAGAAATATTTGTTCTGATTCCTTTTCCCTCATATTTGGATGTTGACCTCAGGAAGCAGGGACTCAGACATGAAATCCAGTAAGTGTCCATAACGTTTTGTCTAAAAGACAATGTTACCCTTCGTATTTCAGAGTCATTGAGTCAGGACCATGCAACTATTCTAGTGAAGCTTTACTGTTGTCCAGGATACCCCGCCTGAAAGAAGGGAGACCTCTGAAGAAGAAATGTGTATCTCAAAAGGAAAAGCAAACAAGATAGATAAATTCAAACCCAATTATTTCTTGTTTCAAAATACAGAAGGTAGTTTTGTTGGGGACCAAGGGATTGTTGTTGGAGAATCACAGGATCATTGTATAGGGTACAAGTAAGGTGGTAAAAAGTGATAGGTGGAGGTCCATAAATGTGGAGAAGAACAAATGACTGAGAGAAGCTGCAGAGTGAAGGGCATTTTATGTACCCCATCTTCAGAGTTAATGTTGAGTGTTCCAAGATGCTAAGACTTATATCCAGAATGACTTAAAAAAATAAAATCCAAATCTCAGAATAAATGGTGGTAAAGAAAATGATAATTGTGGAGTATAATAATGATGCAATACTATTGAGAGCAGATTTGTATTGTACCTATCATATCACAGGTACCATTAAAAACCCTTTATATGCTTTAACTCATTTAATCCTCCTAATAACCCCATGAAATAGTTGCTATTGTTATGTCTATTTTATAGAAGAGAGAGCAGATACTAGTAGGTTTTGGAATTGTGATTTAAATTCAGGAAATCTGGCTTCAGAGACCATGCTTTTAACCATTAAACCTTGCATTTGGATCAAAAAAGAGATATAAATGAAGAAGAGAGAAATTTACCAACTGTTTAAAAGTATAAACCAGAAAGTAGCAGAGCTAATGTATATTTTCCTTTACTGGGCACTATTTTAGAGATCAAGTAAAATGAAAGCAGATTTTTAAATTATTATACTTATTTTGTGTGGGAGAGGAGAACATGACATAGTTTTTAAACTAAAATTATAAAGGAATTTTTGATGGTTAAAACGATAATAATGAAATGGTGTGTATCTATTGGTTGTTTTGCCAGTAATCACTGTTTGCCCCTGACTTCTCTAAGAATTTCATTCCCCACTGCCCCCATTTTTAATAGTATACTCCCTCGTTCTCCAGTCCTTCACATAGTTCATTGGCTGTGAGGGAAGATAATGTGTCACCCAAATTCAACCAATCCCTTTCTTTCTCGGTTTCTGTTTTTGTAAAGGGCATAATTCAGAAAATGTCAGTGACCATCTCTTTGGCCAAGTGTCCTGGAAAAGCAGTGAAAGTAGGTGAAGAAAGAGAGAAGAATGTAGTAGAGAAAAGTGTTATGCGACAGGAAACATGTTCTAATTAGACTTGGTGTTGTTTCTCCTGCCCTTATATTCCATAAGACATTTTGATAGCTTTCTAACAAATTTCAGATATTTCTTCATCTATTTTAAGGGTGTCCTTGGGACACTTATACTATAAGATTATAAACTATATAATCTTATAAACTATAATCTTATAAACTACATATTCTCATTAATCAGTGACTTCTTTCAAAGTAGAATAGCATGCTTTTTTTTTTTTTTTTTGAGGTACCAGAGCCAAGGATTGAACCCAGGACCTTGTATGTGGGAAGCCAGCATGCAACCACTGAGCCACCTCAGCTCCCCTGATTGGTTTATTCATTTGTTTGCTTGTTGTTTGTTTTTCTGTCTTTTAGGAGGCACCGGGAATGAAACCAGGGGCTTCCTGTGTGGGAAGCAGGAGCTCAACCTCATGCTTAATGCCTGTTGAATATGCTTTCAGTGGATCAGAAAATTGTCATGTGATAGTATTTGTAAACCACAATTTATTCCAAATTTACTATGCATATTATGGTCCATCCTGATGATAGTTTCTCTTCTGGACTTGTGTATGATACATATTATTAGTGATAGTCCCATATTTTAAAATATGAAACCTCTGAAACTTTCATAAATGGAATACCAAAGGTAATGTGGAAATTTTATTGACTGTGAAAAAAAACAATAAAAATATAAGAAAAAAAAAATAGTCGTGTTTTAACCATGTACACATGCACTTTGCCCAACCATTCAGTTGCCCTGACTGTTAACCATATCCTGTAGTCAACATTCCCTGAATGATTCAAGCCTCCACTGATTTAAAAATAATAGGCATGCAATCTACAGGTGTGAGTCCCCTGGCAAAAGTGATTCTCACAATGCACCCTGTTCTGTCACATAGGTTTCTAAAATATTTAGACACAACATAATGGATGATTCATTTCTGATGGGTTAGGTTTGAAGGTCAGCACTATAAAAAAACTGTAGGAGGCACACTAAGCAATTTATTTCCTTTCTTTTCTCTTTTAATGTTCAAAAGCAGATATTAGGAGACAAGGAGCCACCTACACAAGAGACTTTGTTCATAGTTATTTGATTTAGATTCCTGCTGTGAAGGAGCACATTGATTAGCATTGTGTTGGGGCATAGAAATTGGACATGAGTTTGTGTTGAGATGTCACAAAGCTTGACCACAAAAAAACCTATAGATGGACATAAAGGGGAAACTTCTAATCTCTGTGGCACAAATGCAGATAAGGGGGAGTGATCCTGTGCAGAAGCAAAAGAATTTCAAGGTCTGTAAGCCTATTTAGTGTGGCATATGCAACCTAATAAAAAGATGATTTCTGGGTATGGTAAAAAGATTATTTCTGGGTCCTTTCTGTGTGCTGAAAGAAGTCCACAGACTTATACTCTTCTGATTTAGTGGTGTGAGATCACTACAGCTGAGCTGTGGAAACCACCAAATTTCAGGCACTGCTCCATGAGATACAAGGGAAGACATAGTAGCCAGTTTCAACCACCTATACCCTATCTGTTTGAATTTTGCACTACTTATTAGTTGTAAAATTAAGTAAGACAACATATAAACAAGCTTGAAACAAATATAAATTGTCATTCTTTATGATTTTTGTATGCATTCTAACTCTATGATCTGGCCAAATGAGTGCAAAGTCAGTATGATTATTTTGTTTGACATACACATTCTCTTTATAATGAATTTGGAAAGAGACAGAGGAGAGTCCTATTATGCAATACCCACCTTCATCTTTCTGAATGCAAAGACTACAAGTGGGTTTCATTGAAGCCCTTAGATGAATAACTCAGAAGGGTCTAGGCTGTTGGATTTTGCTCACATAGAGTCTCCTTGTACATGATAGTCAAAGAGTTTACAGATAATAGATACCCCTTCCTTACAGATATTACAAACAGGAAGAACTTGTAAGCATTCCTTCCAAGGTAGATGTTAACTTCTTGATTTCTTTTTAAGAAATACCCATGTAAATGTCAATTTAGTGCCACATAATAATAGAGCTAAGATTTATTTAGAACTTAGTATCATGTACTACTCTAAGTACGTTTAGTTACTAACTCCTTTAGTTGCTATTATTTTGCCCCATTTTACAAATGAAATTAAGATCCTAGAGAGTATATTCCTTGCCATGATCACAGAGCTAGATGTTATTTGAGCCAAGGTCACAGTAATAAATGTCTGCCCAGAATTTTACCCTAACATGTCTGTCTTCAGAATATGAGTGCTTAGCCCCTATTTGACACTGTCTTCGCATATTTTATATTTTTGAATTTCCAATACACTTTCGAGCAAGAAATATTAACCCCATTTTACAGATAAGGAAACCTGAATCCTAAGAAATTATGTCATTTTCCCTTTGTTACTAGTTAGTAAATGGTACAACTATAACTTAAACCCAGGTTTTTCTTACTCCAAAGAGGACAGCACAGCACTTTGAGATATTTGTTTGTTCAATTATTATAATGATATTTGATTTCCCCCAAGATCTTTTTCATTTTCTGAGGCATGTGTATTATAATGAATACTTGGAAAAGTATAGAAGAGAAATGAGTTTATTTAAAAAAATGGCAGATACCTTGAGGTTAAAAGTAATTATTTTAATAATAATATTAACAGTGTCCTGAAAGACCTCCAGGCAATGACAACAAAGAAAAAAAAAGAAAGTAACTTTGATTCACCTGATATCATGATATTAAAAAAACATAGATTGATGCTGTATGGAACTGGAATGAAAAACATATAGATAAATGTGAAAAAATATAACACAAAAAAAGATAATACAATATAATATATTATATTATATTAAAATATAATATAATACAAAAATAAATCTGATATTATTTTCAACTTTCAGGTAGGTAAATATTTACATGTTTCATGTTTCACAATAACAGAAAGGGTATATGGAAACAAGCAGACATTCATGAATTGTTATAATCATTTATAAAAGGCTATGATTTAAAACTATAGAAATTTTTAAAATCCTGAGTTTTTTAACCAACAATTCTAATTTTAGAAATTTTAATATTTTGACATACGTGAAATGCATACCAAAATAGACAAATGAAGTTGTTAACTGCAGCACTTTGAATAGATTTTACTGGGAACAACCAAAAAACCATGTTTAGATGAGGTAAGAGACAGTGAAGTAAGATACATTCACAATTATTGTGAATAATGCTGCTATTAACATTGGTGTACAAATATCTGTTTGAGCCCCTGCTTTCAATTCTTTTGAGCATATACCTGGTAGTGGGATAGCCGGTTCATATGGTTGTTCTACACTTAGCATTCTGAGGATGCGTCAAACTGTCTTCCACCATAGCTGCACCATTTTACATTGCCACCAGCAATAAATGAGTGTTCCTGTTTCTCTACAACCTCTCCAACACTTCTGTTTCTCTGCAATCTCTCCAACAAACAACACTCTGTTTGTTTGTTTTTTTTAATAGTGGCCATTCAAGTGGGTGTGAAATGAGACCTCATTGTGGTTTTGATTTGCATTTCCCTGATGGTTAACCAATGATGTGAGCATTTTTTCACACATTCTGGCCATTTGTATATCTTCTTTACAGAGATGTCTATTCAAGTCTTTTAAATTGGGTTGTTTGTCTTTTTATTATTAAGTAGAAGGATTTCTTTATATATCCTGGATAGTAATCATTTATCAGATATATGACCTCCAAATATTTTCTTCTACTGTTTAGGTTGTCTTTTTACTTTCATAGTATAGTCCTCCGAGGAAAAAAACTTTTTTTTTTTTTTTTTGATGAGGTACCATTTACCTATTTTTTCTTCTGTGACTTGTGCTTTGGGTGTAAAATCTAAGAAACCATTGCCTCACACAAGGTTCTGTAGATACTTTACCTGGGGCTATTTTAATTAGTATTTTAATAAATATAAAATATGTACACTTTTACAAAATCACATACTACTACTGCTACAAGTGTTGAAGAAAGTTCAGCAAACATCTAACAGTTCACTCCACCCTGCTTCCAGGAGACAACCCCATACAATAATGTTAGCTATTTCTTTTAGATGTTTTCCCACATTTTAAAATGCATATACTGAAAGTTTTTATCCATTTCAGACATTATATTTTTAATTTATCTTATTTGACATGAGAATTTTAACCTACATAAACCTACTGTTCTTACATTTCCTTTCCCCTTTTCCATTTCCTCCTACATACTACTGACATGATTACTGTACATCAAAAATATTCAGTAAGTAAGTGTAATGATTTGATCACCTTGACCATTGCTGAAACAAAAATACATATTTTAATTATTTTTTTCTTTATATTTTCCATTTTTATCGACATTTTTAGGTGGTTATTTGTACTAATAATGTATCCTAGGCTCTATAAGTTGGTATTTTAACATCTGTAGACATTCCCAGATAACCAAGCCTCACCTATATATCTAGCTGGACCTAGATTACTCTGATCCCAGCTTACAAGTAAATAACCACAAACTAGTAGAGGCATCACTTTCAAATATAGCCAGCCAATAGCATGCTCGCTGGTGCAAGCCTGCTTCAATCTTATATGTTTTTCATGAAAACCATGATAAAGGCAATTAGTGCTGCTCTCTCTCTCTCTGTCTTGTGGCTGACAAGGTATTTTCCTTGTGTGGTGGACTTGCGTGATATGTTGCACTCTTCCCAGGAAACTAGGAGGATAATAAATCTTTAAAACTATTCTGTTCTCTCTCTTTCTTGATCTGTTTCTGGCCTTACTGTATGTTTTAGATTCCTGTTTGCTAAAGCAAATACCTGTTGGTTTAAACAAGAGGAATCTATTGGATCATGATTTTGAGGCTAAGAGAAGCCCAAAATCAAGGCATCATCATGGTGATGCTTTTGCCCAAAAGACTGTGGCATTCTGCGGCTGGTTACCAGAGATACTTAATACTTGCCTTTTCTGTCACATGGAAATGCACATGGTGGCATCTCCTAGCTTCTGTGGGTTCTGTTGACTTGCAGATTCCGGCTGCTCACTGTGGCTTTCCTTCTCTGTGTCTGAATTTCATTCTGCTTATAAAGGACTCAAGTTATAAGATTTATGCCCATCGTCATTAAGTTGTGGCACACCTTAACTAAAGTAACCTCATCGAAAGTTTCTATGCATGATGGGTTCACACCCACAGGAGTGGATTAAGAACGTATTTTTCAGGGGAACATCACTCCAAGCTACCACACTATACCTCACACAATGTGATTTAAACAAAATACAATTTTTCTTCACAATTGTTTTTTTCTTTTTTTTCTAAACTAGTCTTCTCTCTTCTAACTTAACTCTTAACTATAAAATGGTTCTCAATATAAATTTCAACATAAAAGTTAGGTCAGATAATTTGCAGCTTCCATGTTTTCTTGATTCCTCTGTTACATTTTGGAATGATGGCTCTCTATGGTTGTCAAACTGTATGACAATATGGGTGTTTCATTAGGCTATACCATTTATTTCCTTCTTATTTCAGGGAACTTCCTCTTTTATCTTGAAATGCTTTTTTATTTTGATGGAGAATATCCTCCAATAGTATACTCTGCTACAAGTCTTTTTTATATAACATATTTGGTTACATGTAAGGCATACTTTTGGAAAACTTATAGCAATATCTTCATTATATTTTACTATGTATTTTTTCTCAAAATATTTAGAATATGTGTGTGAAAACAGGGAGTGTTCTGGGGTGTGGTAGTTTGAGTATTTTATGGGCCCCAGAAAATCATGTCCTTAGGGCTAATCCAGTCTTGTGTGTATAAACCTATCATAGGTGGGACCTTCTTTTGATTAGTTTTAATTCAGTAGGGTGTTGCCCAGGGTGGGTCTTAATCCTCTTACTAGAGTCCTTTATGAATGGGATGAAGACAGAGGGAAACCCACAGAAGCACAGAGAAAAACCCTCAGAAGTCCATCCCTTGTGGCATCTAGAAAAAAAGAGTGGGCAGGAGGTAGATTAAGCAGATAAAAAGACGCATATAATGTCTTCAAACCTCTGGATCAAAATCCCAGAATAGGTGAAAGGATGGAGAGAGGTAGGGAAGAGCAGGGTATGGATAACTTTGGGGGTGCGGGGGGAAGAAGTGTTGCCTTGCTTTCCATGAACAATTCTTAAAGGAGACTCCCTATTAGGGTAGCACCTTACCAATATTTGGTGATTTCACCACAGTAAAATTGTCAGCCCAGAGTGAATTGGAAGAAAAAGAGCATGATGAATTCCCCAGAGCCTCCCTCAACTATCTAAGTTATGGGGAGTATGAAAAATGGCAGATTTGCTGCATATTGTGACTAAAAAATATTCTGATATGAGTTTATGAAAGGTACTGTTGAGGCAGGAACAAAGTGACCCTATTTGCAAGGTTATAAGAATGAATATCAGGCTGGGGATTGAATGGTAGTCATAGCTGCATCTCAGAGGGATAAGCGGCTTTCTGATGAGAGCAGAGGTAAGACCATCAGGGAAGATAACAGTGCTTAAAGCATCCCTTGGTCCTGAGAATTCTGAGAAGAGACCACCTGCTAACCTCAGGACAAGATTCCTAAGGGGTTAGCAACAGCCTGGCACAGGATACAAATATAAATACCAGAGGTATTGAACAGAGCACAGAGACCTCTGTGACAGTCTGTCTTCACAGCATCCAAATCCCCCTATTTCTGTGACAATCCAGTGGGGTGAAGTCGTACAATATGAGGAAAATCATACAAAGTATATAAAAATATAGTATCCATACATGTGCAAATTTACAAACCTATCACATAAATAATTGACAATACAATTTTAACATTTAAAATAAAATTCATCATTGAGTCTAAAAGATGAAACTCTTCAGTTTTTTAAAACAAATTTTATGATTGCAATCCATGGTTAATACCCTATGAATAAATTGCTTCAAATATTTAAAATGATGGCATTGTTTATTGGTTAAATAAAGAGAGGTATTGCTGCCTTTATACACCTCAGAAAATATTAACAATAGTGCTTTCCCCATAGCTATATTGAAAATTGTAATGGATGTGCACCAAAGTTAATAGATCATGATATTGCTATATTCTTTTCACTATTTATAATTTTATTAGTTCTTTTACAATTTTATTGGTAAAGAATTCCCAACAAGTCTAACTTAATACCTAGAGATACAAATTAGAGAACATTATGGTCATTCGTTTCAGTATTTAGTTTCGTTTCTTTTTCTCAACCATTGAGGTATAACTATGATTGGCAGAGGAGGCTATATTAAATATAGATTCTAATACCAGGTGTTTTTTTTTCTCTCTCTCAAACAGGTAACAAACAAACTGCAATGTTTGATCCCCAAAAGAGGTTGGTGTTCAGTATTGGAGTACTTATATAAAATAAATCCAACAGGTCAATGGGGGAATTAAAACAGTCTGAAAATGAGCCAAGCTGTGTAGCACAAAATTCTCTTTCAGAGTCAGTTTGCTAACGTTCTTATGGCCACAGAATGGAATGTAAATGACTCTCTTGGGAAGTGAGTGCAAATAGGAATATAATATTTTGGTTTGCATTTGATCCTGCAAATCACTTTCCTAATTTCAAATTGAAACACAATTTCTCATTGCTTATTGTTTTAACAATGCTCCAGAATTTGTTTATACATTCATTCATTTATTCATCCAATGAACATTAAAGAGGAAGCATTTATGTGCCAAAAATTAGAGCAGGGGCTGGAAATGCAGAGATAACAGAGAAGTTCCTGTTTTTAAGAGAGAATGATATCTAGACTCTTTCAGTGTGGTTTCATTAACTATCTCTATTGTTTTTTATTCTCTATTTCATTTATCTCTGTTCTAAACTTTATTATTTCCTTCCACCTGTTCACAATTGGGTTTAGTTTGCCCTTCTTCTTTTAATTCCTCCAGGTTTGAAGTTAGTTACTGATTTGAGTGTGGAAGAATAAGTACTTCCAAAACTATTTTTAACATATTGTTCTTTTAATGTAAGCATTTATACCCATAAATTTCATTCTGAACACTGCCTTTGCTGCATCCCATAAGTTTTGGCCTGTTGTGTTTACGTTTTCATTTGTCTCCAAGGTGTTTTCAAATTTTCCTTGTGATTTTCTCTTTGACCCATTGGTTATTTAAGAAAGTATTGTTTCATTTCATTTGTGAATTTTCCATTCCTTCTCTTAGTGATTTCTAGTTTCACTCCATTGTGTTTGGAGAAGATATTTTGCATGATTTAGATGTTTTTCAATTTATTGAGACTCATTTTGTGACTGCACATATGGTCTGGAAAATGATCCAAATTTACTAAAGAAGAAGACATACTCTGCTGTTCTTGGGTGAAGTATTCTATTTATGTTTGTTAGGTCTAGTTGCTTTATAGTGTCTTTCAAGTCCTCTATTTCCCTATTTATCTTTTTAAAAAAATTTTTGTTGTCTAGTTCCCTATTTATCTTCTATCTAGATGTTCTTTGCATTATTGAAGTGGTGTATTGAATCTCATACTGTTAACTTAAAGCTGCTTTTTCCCCTGTAAATTCTATCAATGACTGCTTCATATATTTGGGGCCTCTGTTTTATAGACATATACATTCATAATTGTTGTAATTATTTAATTGAGCTTTTCCTCTCTATATAAATATAGTGTACTTTGTTGCTTGTAACAGTTTTTGACTTAAAGTCTATTTTATCTGATATTAGTATAGTCACTCCAGCTCTCTTTGGTTACTATTTTTATGGAATCATTTTTTTTTACCATCTTTTCAGTTTCAATCTATTGTGTCTTTAAGTTTAATATGCATCTCTTGTAAACACCATACAGTTGGGTTATGTGTCCTTAATCATTTTTCCAATCTCTGCCATTTGATTGGAGAATTTTTTCCATTTACATTTAAAATAATACTGATTATGCAGGGGTTTACTTCTGCTATCCTCTTATTTGTTTTTTTGTGTGTTTTTTTTTTTTTTTTT
>JAQZBX010007965.1:0-49185 GCA_029593785.1 Cabassous unicinctus | reverse complement strand
TCTACTTAGTTTTTCCACAGTTTGTCTCATGTATTCTGAGGCACTGTATTTTTTAAGGAACTGGGAAAACTAACTACAAAATATATTTGGAAAGGTAAGAGGCCCTGAATCACCAAAGACATATTGAAAAAAAATTAAGTTGGAGGTATCACACTACCTGACTTTAAAATATACTACAAAGCTACAGTGCTCAAACTGCATGGTATTGGCACAAGGATAGACCTACTGATCAATGGACCCGAACTGAGAGTTCTGATATACATCCTCGCATTACAGTCATCTGATATTCGACAAGACCACCAAGCCAACTCAGTTGGGAGAAAATGGCCTCTAACAAGTGGTGCTTGGAAAACTGAATATCCATATCCAAAAGAATGAGAGAGGAATACCATCTCAAACCTTATACAAAAATCAACCCAAGATGGATCAAAGATCTAAATATAAGAGCCAAAACCATAAAGACCTTGGAAGATAATGTAGGGAAGCACCTACAGGACCTTGTAATAAGAAATGGTTTCATGAACTTCACACCCAAAGCATGAGCAGCAAAAGAAAAAATAGATAAAAGGGATCTCCTCAAAATTAAAAACTCCTGCACCTCAAATGACATTGTCAAGAAAATAAAAAGGGACAGTTGTCCCTTATTTGAGTGATATGTGGACAGTTGTTTCCATTTTTCTCCTCATTGGGTTAATTAAATATAGTCATATGTAAAAGAAAAGAAAATTGTAAAGGAGTTGAATTAGAGTTTTTTCTTACAAATCTCTGTTTCAGCTGTCTTTTAATTAAAGAATGTTTTAAGAAAAAATCATGCTTTCAAGAATTCCTTCATGGAAATATTTTTCTCTTTGAGTATTCTAAAATATGCTAGAGAGGTAATGGAAACAGTTTAATCTTCAGAACAAATATCCTGTAATTGCTATTAGTATGAGAAGAAAAACAGTATTAACAAAATGGGAAGCATGCATTATTTCTCTGTTTTCTACCATTTACCCTAACTCCACCCATGGAACCTAGATAAGAAACATGGAGATTCATCTAACAGTCACCTAGATGCTGAAGGTGAAGGTGGCAGTAAGAGATACTCAGGAGTGTTAATGCATAGACCCAGGCATGTGAAGAACCTCTGAAGTAGAAAAGAGAATAATCATTTTGGTCTTGTGAAACACATTTTGAAATGCCTTTTGATGGCAGGGCTTCTCAAACGTATTACCATATTGAAATTTTGTGCCAGATAATTCTTTGTTGTAGGGGTGTTGCCTTGTACATACAGTGTAGGATGTTTAGCAGCATCCTTGGCCTCTATCCACTAGATGCCAGTAGCACTTCACCCAATTGTCATAACAAAAAAATGTCTCCAGATGTTGCCAATGAACTATTGAGGAGTACAGTCATTGCTTACTGTGAACCACTGCTATATGGGTTTGCAACATCTTGATTTTTAAACTTTAGTCTTAAAAACAGGAAAAGGTTTTCAATATTATGTACTACTTTGAACTCAAGGAAAGTAAATGACTTAATTTTCTAAGTCAGTGAATAGAGAAAACTATATCATCAGTCATTCCTTGTTTTCAAGCAGGGATTTCTGTATGCCTGTATTTTTGACCTATTCTAAATCAGATAAAGAATGGAGGAAATACTTTGTTGTGTTGTTTTCTAGTCCAGATTCTCTTCTGCCCATAATAATCCAGCTGATTCATCTATATTCATCAATATATGATCGGGTCTGTTGGAGGAGAGAGAGTCCTTATTCTTTATTTGCATGGGCTATTTTCTAGGACTTAAAGGTATCTTCTTCCAATTAAAAAAATGCTACTATCTTTCCCAAATATAACCCATAAATACTTATATTTTGTGAAAATTCAGACAAGTTTGCATAGTCCTCTTTGAAAGAATGGAGACAAAATGTTTCTATTTCAAAGATGTTATGAGGATTCAATATACAATGCAACTTATATAGGCATGCATAAAATTCTACCTGCATAACAAGGCTCACTATTTTTTAACTTATAGTGTTATCAAGTCATTTTTCAAATCATCAAAATTCATCAAAATTATTATTTAATCACTGCATAATTTTTCATCATATATATGTGAAATAGTTTTGAATAATTCCCTCTTATTTAACACTTAATTTACTTCTAAGACTTATTATCATAAATAATGCTGCAATACATCAGTAGGAATTTTTGTTAACAATTGCTATTCGCATATTTGATCAATTCTTGCAATAGATTTAAAATAGTTAAATTAATTTATCAAAAATATCTTTTTAGGGCTTTGGGGTCATAGTTACAAGAAATTACATAGTTACAGGTAGATATAGAAAATTATCCAATTTGCTGAACTCTGGTCAACAATGAAGTGAATGAACAGAGTAACTATGCTAGTGTTTTTGAGAAAATGCTATTATATAGTATCAAATTATTTTCTCTGTCTACAGATGTCAACACAAGATGTAAACTTATTGGATAGCAATCTTAAATAACTATTCCATCACTTCCATGGGGGAAAATGAATTTGTAGCCATGGAGCAAAGAAGCCAACTAAACAATAATTTAACTTATTTCTAATGATTCAATGTCCCTAAAGTTTAGAAGATGAATGTAAAGAATCCTATAGGATTCTGTCTATGTCAGTAATTTTAATGTTTCTGTGTAATCTGTGGAACAAACTGTGACTCTTATGCATTGCTTTTCTACTGTTTCTAAACACCTCCTAAACTTGCCATAAAAAAATGTCCTGTATATTGCTGCCAAAATTAAATTACAAAATTCTTCTCATGTTTGTTTCCAGGAGGGAGCAAAAACTCAATTTTTGATTTATAATGAAAATGAATTTTAGTTTATTTTTTTCCAATCCCAAATGAAGTGATGACATGGACAAAGGAAACTGCAGCACTGTGTCAGAATTCATTCTCGTGGGATTGTCAGACCTCCCTGAGCTGAGCGTCTTCCTCTTCCTGGTCTTCCTTCTCATCTATGAAGTCACAGTGATCCAGGCCACTTCTCAGCTGTATACCCCCATGTACTTTTTCCTGAGCCACTTGTCCTTTGTGGATTTCTGCTACTCCACCACCATTTTGCCAAAGATGCTGGTCAATATCTTACACAAGAAAAAAGCCATTTCCTTCCTGGCATGCACGGTACAATTCTACTTGTTTTGCACATGTGTGATCACTGAGGTCATCTTGCTGGTTGTGATGGCCTATGACCACTTTGTGGCCATCTGTTACCCACTGCTGTACATGGTGATCATGTCCCAGAAGCTCTCTTTGGGCCTGGTGTCTGCCTGTTATTTCTGTGTAACAGTGTCTTTTCTGATTCACATATTTTTTGCTCTTGAGATTCCATCATATAGATCAAATGTGATTAGCCACTTTTTCTGTGATTTACCCCCTCTTTTATCACTTGCCTGCTCTGATGTGTTTTTGAATGAAGTGCTGATATTTATTGTGGCCACTTTCTATGAGATCATCACTATCATGGTCATCCTCACTTTCTATTTAATTATTCTCATCACCATACTGAGGCTGAGCTCTGCAGAGGGAAGACAGTAAGCCTTTTCCACTTGCGCCTCCCACCTCACAGCCATCGTTGTCTTCCATGGAACAATCCTTTTCATCTCTTGCAGGCCCTGTTCTGACTACAGTCTGGAAAATGATAAAGTGGTCACAGTGTTTTATACTGTGGTGATTTCCATGCTGAACCCCCTGATCTATAGCCTAAGGAACAAGGATGTGAAAGCAGCTCTCACTAAATTGGTGGGTTCCAAAATATCTTCTTAGAGACTTTTTTGTTTAAAAGAGCACTCAGATTTCCAAATAGGATTCTGGTAGAGGGAAGAGTAGGTGGGTTGCAGTGCTACACTGTAGAGAATAGTAAGGAGCTTGGTAGTTATGAATGAGTCTTTTTTGATTCACATATATTTGTGCCTTTTCAATTTCTAAGAGTAGGATTGAACATATTTCAAAATATGCCTCCATATTTTGCTTTTCTTCAATGGGTTTTGTTTAAACTGTATATTGACAATGGCACTTCTAAGGCTCAGGCATTTAGGTTGCTGTAAAACTTTCAAAAATCTAATGAATAGTTCATGAGAATTACACTTTTTTTCCATAACCATTTGGTAAACTATGATTAATTTCAAAATTGCAATGTTTGAAATATATACCTTTGTTACAAGGAATATATTAGTAATTATTATTCTAATCATTATCAGTAGCAGCATTTGTTATTCTCCTTTTTCTTTTACTTCTTGTATTCATATATACCCTATGATCTGACAGTTCTGGATCAAATTCTTCCTGTAGCTTATGAGTGGATTCCCTGGACTCTGTACAAGTTCTTTGCATGTGTCTTTGATTTTGCTGAACTGCCCTTTCTTCAGCCTTTCTCTACATGCCCAGATCAAACCTCTCTACTCTGTCACAATTACTATGCAGCAATTGATACCATAATTGTGTTTCCATTTGTTTCATGTCAGTCTCTATATTATTTACTTTAAAAAAGACTATTCTCACCTTCTACCAATAGCGATGTGAGAAAAGCCATAAGCTTGACAACATGAAATAAGGGGTTGGTGTTTTGACCATGATTTTTTCATTTGATAAGTAATTTAATCTATCCAATCTCAAATTCCTCATGTTTAAACATTGGATAATACAGGCAACCTCATAGCATTATATTGAAATTGAATTATGATGACATATTTGACATTTGACAGTTCATTGGGACACAGAATGTCCTTAGCTAATGTCTGTTTAAGCGAAATCTTTGAGGCCTGGAGTTTTTTATCTTTCTTTCTTCGACTATCATTCACATATTATAGTTTCTTTATATTTTTTATTAAATTGATGGATGAGTAAATACTGGTGAATTAACAGTATATATATTAGACTTAATATATGAATTTAGAGTGTTATGTTGAATTTCAAGAATTGCAAATTACCTAAAATTGTCCCACATTACCATGAGTATTATATAATTTAGGTTTCACTCACTAAAACGAATCCCTAGAGCAATTTAATACATGGACTTTTAGGTGTCAGAGGGCTGAAAGAACACAAAAGGTATACTGTGTATTTCTGTACTGGGTATTAAATGCAGAGGACAGCTGTTATGTTTGATACTGGGAGGCAGTAAAGAAGAGGTATCATTACCAGGTTCTCAGAGCTTGAAGGATGTGCTCCACTCAGCTACTAAGTCCTTGAGGAAGGGTCTTGGCTCTCAGGTGTCTGAGCCTCTGGGGATGGCTTAAGCCTCAACAGTGTTCAGATCTCTGGTGGCAAGTCCCAACAGTCTTTCAACACCAAAGTCTGCTGCTCTCACCTGTGAAGAGAGTGGTGAATTGATAAAAAGCTGTTCGACACAGCCAAGTATCTATTTCTGCTGGATTCACATAAAGAGTATTTGGAAAACAAGAAGCAATTCCCTTCTCCTTTCCTGTCCACATGTTTCTAATCCTCCCTTTTCTCCTCTCCACTTACCCCCCAGCCTCCAGTCCCTCCACTTAGGAGAAACTAAAGGGAAGACAGCTGACAACAGTGTCTGGGGTGTGCATTGTGTACACTCCCAGAAGCATCAGCACAGCCTAAAGGATGGAAAGGAAGACGTGGAGATGAGACAAAGGCAGCAAACACAGTTTCTGAGGGACTTGTCATCTACAATGCAAGGAAGAGATTTCTTTAACCTCTTATTATCTCACTTAACATTGAAAAATCTCTCTAGAACTGAACACTTAAGTAAGCCTCAAGACTCGTCAGACTTTATTTCATTATATCAAACATAGATGCAATAGATACTTTGTAACACTTGTAAACCGAATGTGATGCCAGGGGTAGTATTGATTATTGCACATTAAGATCGAGATAACTGAAGTTCAATGGTTCCAATTCACAAAGTAAATCTAATGCTCCCCCCACAATTTTTATAAAATAATTAGCTTGAGTGTTTCCTTGGCTGTTTACTGTTATACTCAATGAGGAGAAGCTTTCCTGGGCAGCTTGATTCAAAATGAATTTTACTCATTAATAAAATATTATCTTAGCAGTTGGTGAACTCGGTGACATGATTGAATTGAAAGAATTATTCAGAATTAGGAAGTGGCTGAGTGAACAATAACAAAAAAATATGGAAACATTTCCTTTACAATGATTTTAAAATTATTTTCTGTGAGCTTTCTGTTCAAGTACTTTGCCATATTTCTACTTCACAGTAATATTTTAATAAAGATTTGCAAGATATTTTACATTTTAAGGACACTAACTTCTAAAGAATATTTTGAAAATATATCACAGTTTGGTATATTTCATTTAATGTTCTGTATTAAGCATGCTTCTTAATGTATAGTTTACTTATTTTATGTTTTAAATTCAAAGAATAGAAGCAGAGGAAATAAATTATGTCCTATTCTACACTTTATCTTGAATATGTTTTTTCAACTTAAAGTGTAATGTCTTCAAATTATTTGTTTTTATGTGATTTTGTATATGTTTGTTCAGATTGATTGCCTACAAAGTAATTGCCTAATTCCTTTTAACAAATTGAATACTAATTTTCACAATGCTATTTATTGAGAATCCTTTCCTTCTCTATTTGTTTGTAATATATCCCTTAAAATGTATGATATCCTTCAATAAGCTATGTTCTTAGTATTGATTCTTTCCATCAGGGCCTTCATAATATCACACATCTCCCACCTCATTTTCTTTAACAAAGAGTAATCCAGTCACTAAAGGACAAATATTGCATGAGCTCACTGATATGAGATAAGGATATTGAGCAGATTCACAAAGGGAGAGTCTGGATGGGAAGTTACCAGGAGATAGTAATGGAGTAGTGAGTCATGACCCAATGCTCAATCTGGGCAAAATCTATGATAAGGTAGATGGGGCTGATTTGGCAGTGAATGGGGGTCATGGTGTGCAAGGATATGAGTGGGGTAGACAGTGCTGTAGTGTGAAGGTGACTGGGGTTGGGGGTTAAGTTGGGCTATCCATGGAACTGAGGAGAAGGATGGAAGAAGGAACAGGTGAATTTTGGTGAGATGGAGGTCTGTGGTTGAGAACACAATTGTAGAAATGTTCTTTTAGCAAATATGGCAAGGGTCATTGGTGCAAGATCTTGTTGGTAGGGCAATGCGTGGGGCAGGATGCACCTGAGGCATGCTTCTATGGAATATGAATGTGCTCACCATGTCATAGTGTATTATCTTGGTGGGTGGAGACCCACACAATAAACAAGAAAATATTAAATGCCCATCCTGGGGAGTCTTGCTGCGTTATCAGAAAGAGGGACAAGAATCTCTCAAATATATAGGCAAAGCCTAATAAAAGACAAGAGACAAATATGCCAAGCCCTCCATATTAATGCAAGTACTTTTTGATTTAATTCTTGTAAAATTTAAATTTACCCAAATAATCACTATTGCCTAAGAATTGCTTCCTGAAAACCTCCTTGTTACTCAAAGTTGGCATCTTTCTAAGCCAAAATCAGAAATGATATATAGTTTTTAATGCCTCTTACACTCAAAGTACAAAATTTTCTCTAATTGGAGCCATGAAATATATTGATATTATGTGAGGCAATAAAATGTAACTTTTCTCTTCTGTTAGTCATTGCCTTTGCTAAGTGGATAGACCTGTATTGTGCCTATAGCTAGGTACAATAACAATCAGTGGGAGGAGGATATTTACAATTTAGAAAAGATTAACGTGACTTTGATTTGGAACACATTGCAGAGTTCCTTGCAAATGTTTTTCTGTAAAAGTTCATGTATTTGGTATTCACAGTCCGAAAAGTCAATTAACTCATCCATATCAGCATCTGCTCATTTTAGACTAAAATTCACTTTTGAAAAGAAAAATCAATAACCAGCAAAAGTGATGTTCTATAATTCAAAAACTGACTTAAATATTTCAATACAAGATCTGTTTAAGAACTGAGGAAACAGACTAAATGGTTATAATTATCCATATTCTGAAATTTTGTTCCAATACACCTAGTGGTTTAATTCTTTTGGTATCAATTTAATGCTATCTCTATTACCATCAGAACCATCTTTACAAAGGTTGGAATTAGAGGTATTTCAAATTATCTTAGTCCTAGAGCAAATCACACTTTAAACTCCTAAAGTCAATATAAACATCCCTCATTTTATTGCTCTTTGACTTATTGTGCTTTGCAATATTGCATGACTTTTCAAATTGGAGGTCGGTTGAAACATTTCTTTGAGCAAATGTATCTGTGTCATTTTTCCAACAGCACGTGATCACTTCCTGTCTCTGTGTCACATTTTAATTAAAGTACGTACATTGTTATTTTAGACATAATGCTATTGAACAATTTAAAGGCTACAATTTAATGTGAGCATAGCTTTTATATCCACTGGGAAAACAAAAATTTCATGTGACTCACTTTATTGTGGTTGCTTTGTGGCAGTGATCTGTTACCACACCTGCAATATTTCTGAAGTTTGCCTGTAACATCAATATCTGCTTTGGGCTTTTTTTCTTTATTGATTAATTTGACTTTTCATTCAATAATGTATAACATTTAGCTGATGAATATGCAAAACAAAGAAGAAAAAACAATAACAAAGCTACAAGTTCTATTGCAAGATTTACCTGTGCTACTAGCAGTGATTTTTGGATAAATCCATCTAAACTCTGTGGTCACAATTTCATCAATAACATTTATTTTGAAAGGCACAACATTGGTAAGAATAAATCTCAATTAATCATCCAATTAGTCCTAATGAAACCAATGGGTATCCTAACTGGAAAGATAGGGACATTCTGTCCAATTGACAGGACCACTATCTTTGAGATATGTCTCATTATGTGCCTTTCTTTTCTATGTCATGTATGCTTTAACTGTTATACTTGTATAAGATTTACCATTATTACATGTATACATAATAAATCATTTTGTTAATTAAACAATACATAATGATAGTTTTGCTCTCAATTATACAATATATCCAATCTCAGTGATATTATGGATGAAAATATACCTTAAAATCAATGAAATGAAATAGTTCCAAATCTGTCAGGAAAAAAGAACTATTGAATCCAGATTCTTTACACATTTTAAATTAATTTTCATAGTTCACTCAAGGTATGAATGCATTTCAATTCATGATTATTTGATTTTTATGCCAAAAATGGAAGGCCAAGATAGCAAGAAGAAAGGTCAAAACATGAGAAGATAAGACCAGAGACCCAGGCCTTGATGCAGCAATTAATACATGGACTTGAACAATGGACATATTTTTACCCCTGGTGTGAAGAGCATTACAGATTTCTCAGATATTTCAGATGATGAAAAAGGGGTTAAGAATTCTGTTTTCAATAACACTTAATAACATGCAATGTTGGGTAGACATAGAAACAGGTGCAGAGAGTGCAAAATTGAAAAAGAAATAGTTTGAGATCTCCAGGAACCCACACACTAGTTGGAGAGAGACCAAATATATGTATAAACAAATAAGTACAACTCCTTGTGGTGTAATAAGTAAGTAAAGAATGGATGATGAACAGAAACCATGGCTATCAAAAATTTGAACTTGGTCCAGAAGAATTACAAAAGGCTTCCTGCAATGGGTCACATCTCAGCAGTTTTTGATGGATGAAATCACCAAAGTTGATAAGACATTGCACAAATGTACAGATATGTAGTATTGAGAATTGAATTATGTATCCCCACTAAAGGCATGTCCAAGTCTTATTCTGCATTCCTGAGGTTAAATAAATATTATCTTTGAATATGTTAAGGTATGTCAGTGTGTGGACTCATTTATTTACAGTATTTTCAATGATCCTCATTAGGCAGGGCCAAACTTTATAAGGGTGGGCCTTAATACTTATGAGTGGAAGCCTTATAAATAGAATAAATTCAAAGAAGAGAAATCAGAAGAAACCAGGAGAAGCCAGAGAGAGATCATCAAGGGATGGAAGACAATCATAAAAATTCCAGGAAAAAGCGTGGCCTGTTGATGCCTTGATGTTGGACTTATAGCTTACAAAAACTATGTGTTTTAATTTTCTAGGTACTAAAACAAATACCACACAAAGGGTTGGCTTAAACAAGGGGAACTTATTGGCTCACAGTTTTGAGGCTAGGCAAAGACCAAAATTGAGGCATCAGCAAGGTGATGCTTTCTCCAAAAAGACTGTGGCCTTCTGTGAGGGAATGTGGTTCCTTAGCTTTTCTGTCACATGACAGTTCTCATGGTGGTATCTTCTCCTTTCTCTTCCATGTTCTGTTGAAATCCAGCTTCTGTCTGTTTCCAGCAGCTTTGTCAATTTGTATCTGAATTTCATTTATGCTTATAAAGGACTCCAGTAATCTAGATTAAAGTCCAGCCTGGTTCAGTCGAACCACACTTTTACTGAAGTTCATTTGGAAGAGATCTTATTTGTAATGAGTCCATTATAATGTGGACACATCCATTAGAATGTGGACCAAGACCTTTGGCACACGATTCAATCCACCACATTGTGAGACAATTAATGCTTGTTGTTGAGGCTAATCAGTGTGGGGTAGCACTTGTCATGTTATATTATATAATTATGTAGAATATTTTTTGAATGTTTATGAACCTAATATTTTACAGAAAAGAGGAGATGAATAAGGATGGTAGAGAAGTATTTGGATACCATTTTTTGGAACTGAGACCTCTGCTTTTTAAACTGGAATTCACTCATATTAACATACTGGGGAAAGATTTTCTTATGATAGCTTTCATTTATTTATTTTAATTTAGTTTATACTTAATTATTTTTAGAGTAAGCAATGCATTCATATGGTCCACTTTCTATTCCCTTTCTGTCAGTTATACGCAAAACTCCCAAAATATCCTTCCAGATGTGTTTATACATATTCAAACAAATATAAAAATGTAAGTTGATTTCTTTTGTAAATAGTTACTTCAGTGGCATTGTGTTGGACAGATATGAGGACAAGTCTATAGGCAGGAATACCAAATTGGAGGCTAGTGAACAACAAGAAAGTGAAATAATTCAAATATGATCTAAGGATATATCAGGAGTGAGAGAAAAAACAGAATTAAGAATGTCATGGAAATATGGATTATTAACTAAATGCAGAATTCTGGATGACTTGTTGAAAATGATAATCCAAAGAAAGATGAGATAATACTGTGAGTAGTAGAAAATATAAATGTTAATGAGGGATCTCAGAAGTTGGCAATAACATTAGAAACCCTAATGATATTGGTTCTAGCCCCAGATGGAGCTTCTTCTGGGGACACAGAGAAATCAAATTTCCAACATCTATCATCCTATCCTCAATGTACATGAAGAGATACTTTGTGCCTAACACCCCTGGCAGAAGACAATTAATTAGCACAGGGACCTGAAGGCAGGATCGTCCATGTCCCAGTTAACTTAGTGCACCAAGGGTGTGATTATACCTTGCAGAGGCCAGGAATATGGAAAACACTAAAGTAATATTTTAAGTAAATTTAAAAGATGACTTCTGTTTTGATTCTTTATTATAAAATGATTTACAGAGACTATGGGAAGACATGGAGCACAGTGAGAAGACTTAAACCTCTAGCTAAGTTTTATCTAAAATGTTTCTTAAACTGCAGTAGTTTTCCTTCATGGTTTCCAAGAAACCTGAATTAGAGCAGAAAACAGTACTTCATATTAATTGCTTGTTTTGAGGCCTCTGGAGTTAAGGGAATGGATATTCTCTGTGGAACTGCTGCCACAGGGAGTGGAGGTAGACATAGCAATATTACATCGCCCTCAAACAAACTTTCCTAAGCCAGGAGGATACCTGCATTATTTTTCAGATTCTGAGACAATTTGGATATTTTATATATAAACCATCTAGAAGATATATTTGGATGAAGCAGTTCTCATGGGAAAAGCTATTTTAGGGGAATTTACAGCCACTGCAGACATTGCATATCTGGGTATTTCAGGAAAGGCAGCAGACTCTTCCTCCTGAGCTTTGTAGAGAGGACCTGGCTTAGCTCACCTTCTCCAATGCGTGGTCCTAAACAACTGCTTCCACGGAGAGGGAGAAATAGAAAGGTCCTGACCTGAGAGTTTCAGCCCTATATGTTTCCCTGCTTCTGTGGATATTTTGAAGAGTTCTACATGAGAGAATAGGCAGATGTTAAATAAAATTCTTATGAAATGAATAAAAAGAGGTTTCTGGTGAAAAAAAACAAAAACAGAACCAGCTCTAAATAAGATTTCAGAGCATAGAAAAAATGTTGACACAAAGAAAAAAAAGGGAAGAAATTATAAGGAAGATTTTAGATACCACATTTCCTGATTCATAGATAACACAGTTTTTATTGGTATCATTAGTAGAAGAAATATGATGATATTAAATCTACACATTTATTGAAAGTTGAATTCAGACAGTAGAAACATTAAAATATACCAGAATCAAGGAAATACAGGAGGCTTTCTCAACTAAGAGTGATTATAAGCACCCCCAATTCAAGGCATTATTTCACTATGTTTAGAGGATTTATTTAAATGAAACATATAATTTATTCAGAGTAAAATGAAATAGTTTAAATAGAAGGTGTTCAATAAATGCTGTTTAATAAAGATATTGACCATGCTACCTGGTTAAAATCTACTTTAAAACTTTAGCTTTGTTAAGAGAGTTAATATTGGTCTATAACAGACAGTATGACCAAGGTACTGTAAATGGGGAATGAGTTCTCAAAAATCAAGCAATAATTTTATCTAAGTGTTCTATCTGTGCCCTCCCATTCACTCATACGTCTTCATTTTTAATTTTTTAAAATTTATTATTAAAGAAGTTTTAAATAAAAAAAATGTTACATTGAAAATATAGTGGATTTTCCTATACCCCACCTCCTACACCTCCCCAGTTTTCCTCATTAACAACATCTTTCATTAATGCAGTACATTTGTTACAATTGATGAACACATATTGAAACATTGCTACTAACTATAGTAGCAATAGTAGTAGCAATAGTTTACATTAGGTCTATAGTTTACATTATGGTTACACTTTGCACTGCACAATTTTATAGGTCTTTATACATCATTGTAATGTCATTTTGAACCATTCCAATGTCCCAGAAATGCACCATGTTATACCTCTTCTTCCCTCTCCCTCCCTTCAGAAACTCTGGTGATCACTGTCTTTATATTAATGTTACAAGTTCTTCCATTACTAGAATAATAATATGTCTACTTTAGCCCATAGTTGCATTTCTCTCTTATGTTTATTCATTCCTCAATCTTGAGGATTTTGGGCTGGTGATGCTCACTCTGCTTCTGATTGAGAGGGGGCTTGGATTCCATGGAGCAGGTGAGTGGAACTGTCTTGCTTGCAGTTGTAGATATTCTTTGTTTTTTTGAATGGGTGTTTTCCATCATCATAGTTTTGTTAATTGTCCTGGGTGAATCTGATGAACTGGAGAGTAGGCGTTGGCTGCAACTCTGCTGGCATTCAGGGCTCAACCTGCAAATGAACAGACTGAAGATTTAAGTCTCTGGGACACATATTTAAGTGGTATGATGCTAATTGTAGGTTAAAATAAAAGTGACATAAGAACTATGTGTAGGGAAATTATAAATTAATCTAACTCTGTTACACTGGAGAGATAGGAACATATATTCCAAGTTAAGGCCCACTGACAGGGAGACAAATTCCTGGGATTGTCTGCCTTGCCTATAGTGTCTAGATGTTGCTAGATTCCTCAGGAGGCCTTCTGCTTAAGGCTCTGTTTATTGTAGCAGTCACTGAGATACTCCTAAGATATACATAAGCATAACCCCTGAAAAGACTTCCCGACTCACTTTGAAATCTCTTAGCCAAAAAGAGTTATTTGTATTTAATATCACCTCTCTTGCCACTATGTTAGAGAATATAGCAGGATTCCCAGGGTGAGAATTCAATATTCTTTCAGCTATTGTGTGGGTCTTCACCTACTGAGACAACAGCCCATGACCACTTGAACACATACATATTCCATTGAGGAAGGGCCTAGGTGCACTCTTCCCCACACATGCCCCCACCACCAGTGATTGTCCCCTGCCACAACTGTGACCCTTCTGCAATCCAAACCCTCTCCAAAACAAAGCCAAAAAAATAAAATAAAATAATTAAAAGTTAAAAAAAATACATAATACAATTTTTTAAAAAATGTGTCTTTTATCACCATAAGATCTATTATCTTTTACATGCCATGACAATTTCTTCTGTATGTTCCCCCAGTATCTTATTTTTTTCCCTTTATTTTCGAAAAAGATTTGGGTTACAGAAAAGTCACATAACAAATATAGGGGAATCCCAAATACGTCATCCCCTACCCCTCTACATTTTCCCCTATTAATAACATTTTACATGAGTATGATACAATTGTTACAAATGATGAACAAATATTGAAGCATTACTACTAACAATGGTCAGTGGTTTACCTTTACCTTATTGTTTACATTTTGCACCATACACTTTTATAGGTTTCGACAAAATGTATGGTGGTCTATATCTGTCATTGCAATATGATGCAGAACAATTCCAATGCTCGACAAATGCCCTGTGTGCCATCTATTCTTCCATCACCCTGGAGGAATTTTTAATTGTAACGGTGGAGTGGGGTGCTACTGCCAGCATCTGGTGGGTGCAGGCCAAGTTCATTGCTAAACATATTATAATACAAGGCAAGCTTACCAAAACAAAGAGTTTTTCAGTCCAAAATATCAATAGCACTGAAGTTGAGAAACTCAGAAAAAGTGCACTAAGAAGGAATTTTACAATAGTGACTATTGTCTGGAAAGGACTGTCTTCTGATTTGTCTTGAAATCCTTGGATAAGGAGCATATAGGACCATTGAGAGCCCTCATCTCTGCCTGGGACCTCAGGCCTTCAGTGTTGGAACATCTAGAGCCTGTCTCTTGGGTTGCAGAACCAGAGATGACCTACCAAAAGTGATAGTATAGTAAGAGATCTTCATTTTAGGATTCTGATTAAGGAAATTCTGGATATGGAATTTACAGTACTAAAATGAGGAAAGTCCTGGCTTTTGAGTTGGTGACCCTGAGATTCTCAGTTGTTCTGGGCTCAGTGTTGCCAGATTTACCAAATAAAATTAGAATATCCGTTAAACTTAAACTTCAAATAAATATTGAAGACATTTTTAAATAAGAGTATGCCTCATATAATATTTGGGATATACTCAAAGCAAAAAATTTCATTATCTCTCTATATTATACCTGAAAATCTTAGGTAGGCAGCAAATTGAGAAAAGTCATCATTCTTTCTGTATGAAGAACTCCCTTATCATAAATGTGTTTAGATTATGGTAATACTTTAAAATTCTCATCCATCTTCTTAACAGATAATACAGATATACAATGCATATTCTAGAAGCCTTGAATGGAGAGATTATTGAAGGGCATGGAAAAAGTATGTGACTTTGTCAAAGGTTAATACTTTTTACCATACTTAATCCTATGGGGACATTTCTCTAAATTCCTTTCTGCTATGTTTCATCTTGACACTGCTCCTTGGAACCACTCTGTGACACTAAACACTTTCATTGGACTAATTTCCATAGTTTTATTTTCTAAAGTTTGTCTTATAAGTGGTCAAAAGAATTAGCAAAATGGAGTCTTTGAAGATGTGATCTTTACAAAATAAAAATATTAATATCTTACTCTAATCAGCCTGGCATAGCGAGATGGATACATGTCTGCAAGTAGGGGGATCTGAGTTTCAGTTGTAGGTTGATTATCTAATATCTTTATGTCATTGAGAAAAGCATGGCTTCCTTGGGTTTCCATTTGCACACTTGTAGAGAAAGGCATTTTATAGATATTCTTTTTTGAAAAATGTAAATCAATATTGACTCGATGTCTGATTTACTTGGTCTAAAAGAGGAATGATGAGAAAGTGCTAAACTGTTATTTAAAATCTGTTTTTAATGATGTAAAAAGGGGCTATTCTTTCTTTTATCACAATAAATATGTATATCTTTACTATACAGAAATTAGTTTTAATTACAGAAGTTATTTTAGTTTTTTCAATTAGTTTTTGTAGTAAAGCCATAAACAGTCCTTTAATTTTCTTCCCAAATCTTATGGAATTCAGTGAGATTGGAATGTCTTGCATCAAAATTTGATTACATGTCACTATCCAAACTTTTTAATTTAATAATTACTATACTTTCAAGTCTTAAAAATTATATTTCAGAACATGAAAAGAATTAAGTTGTACCATACTTGAGAAAGTAAAATTAACTAGTATTCTATTTCTGAAATTTTAGATAACCCTGTCTTGGATACTTAACACCTATCAGGATTATCTCAGAGTTCAAATTTGTCTCACCTTACACTCTAGACATGGGATAATTCCCCACACTTCACATATCCATCATGCACCTCAATATTTTATTTTCAAGGTTGATTCTCAGATTCCATGAACAGGAATTATATTTCTGTCTGAGAGAAACATCACTGCAGGGGCTACATTTGCCCTCTTGGCCTTCTCAGATAACCCAGAATTGTAGGTTGCTCTCTTTTTGGTATATCTTGGTATATCTGATCATTTACAGTGTTAGTGGAATTGAAATGGATTTGAAACCATGGAGCAATAAGGCAAATTAAATAATATTTTAACTTCTTCCTAATGATTGAATATCCCCATAGTGTGGAAGATGAGTTTAAAGAATCTTGTAGGATTCTGTAGATGTCGATAATTTTAATGTTTCTGTGTGATCTGTGAACTAAACTGTGAGCCTTATGTATCTGTATTTTACTATTTCAAAACTCTTCCTAAATTTCACAAAATAAATGTCCCATATCTTGTCAAAATTACCTCTTCTAATATTCTCATGTCTATATTTAGGAAAGAGAAAAACTCATATTTGAATCTTACAATGGAAAATGACTTCTAATTTAGTTTTCTATTTTTTCTTCAAACCCCAAATGAAGTGGTGACAATGACAAGGGAAACTGCAGTTCTGTGTCAGAGTTCATTCTTGTGGGATTTTCAGACCACCCTGAGCTGAGTGTTTTCCTCTTCCTGGTCTTCCTTCTCATCTATGGAGTCAAAGTGATGGGCAACCTGGGCATGATCACAGTGATCCAGGCCAGTTCTCAGTCATGCACCCTCATGTACTTTTTCCTGAGCCACTTGTCCTTTGTGGATTTCTGCTAATAATACACCACCATTGTGCCCAATATGCTGGCCCATATCTTAGACAAGGAAAAAGCACTTTCCTTCCAGGAATGCATTGTACAATTTTACTTGTTTTGCACATGTGTGATCACGGAGGCCATTCTGCTGGAGGTGATCGCCTATGACCATTTTGTGGTCATCTGCAACCCACTACTGTACATGGTGATCATGTGTCAGAAGCTCCGTTTGGGACTCGTCTCTGCCTGCTGTCTCTGAGGAACAGTTTCTTCTCTGATTCACATGTGTTTAGCTCTTGAGATCCCATAGTATAGATCAAATGTGATTAACCATTTCTTCTGTGATTTACCCCTTATCTTATCTCTTGCCTGCTCTGATGTGTCTATGAATTAAATGCTGGTGCACATTGTGACCAGTTTCTATCTTATCATCACCATTATGATCATCCTCACCACCTATTTTTTTATTCTCATCACCATCCTGAGGATGTGCTATGCCAAGGGAAGATGTTAAGCCTTTTCCACCTGTGCCTCCCACCTCACTGCCATCTTTGTCTTCCATATAACAATGCTTTTATTTTATTGCAGGCCCAGTTATAATTACAGTCTGGCAACTGATAAAGTGGTCACAGAGTTATATACTGTGGTGATTCCCATGCTGAATCCCCTGATCTATAACCTAAGGAATAAGAATGTGAAAGCAGCTCTCAGGAAAATGATGGGCTTCAAAATATTTTCTTAGAGTCAACTGTTTAAATAGACTCATGATTCTTACATGCAGGGAAGTGGAACGGTGAGTCGCTGTGTTGAACTTTTAGAGTAGAGAGAAGAATAAGTTGTTAGCTGGTTTTAAATGAATCTTTTTGTTGAGCAAATTTTTGTGCATTTTCAATTTCAAAGTGTAGATTTGAGCATATTTCAAAATGCTTATCCTATATTTTTCTATTCTTAAATTTGTTTTGTTTTAACTGGGTATGAATAAAGCAATGTTAAGACACAAACTTTAATTTGCTGTAAAACTATCATAAATCTAAAGAATAGCTCATTAAAGTTACATTTTATTTCCATATCTATTATGGAAACTATCTTTTTTTCTTTTTTCAAAATTGCCTTCCTATGTTCCACAAGACATATATTTGTAAAGGTTCGTACAGCCATTTTATTATCAATAGCAGCATTGTGACCCTTCGTGATTCATCTGTTACTTCTTGTCTTCATAGTGACTCTAAGGTCTAACCATTTTCCATCAAATTCTTCCGGTAGCTTTTAAGTGCCCTTAATAACTTCTGCACATGGTCTTTGCATATTTCTTTGCTCTTGTTGAATTGCCCTGTCTTCACCCATTCTCTACAAGCCTAAATCACACTCTCCACTCAGTTAAAATTAATATATAGCAACTGATGCTTTAATTAATTTTCCTTCAATTATGTTTTATGTCATTTTCTACATTACATTTATTTTTTAAAAAAGATGATTCTCTCTTAATACCAATAATGGTGTGAGAAATGCAATAAGCTATAATGAATGAAATCATGGTCTGGTGTTTTGATTATGATTTCATTCATTTGGTAAATAATTTAAAATCTCCTATCCTCAGTTTTCTGAAGTTTTAATTGGATAATTCTGTCATCCTCACAGCACTATACTGAGATTTAATTAGGATAATGTATTTGATACATGGTCCATCACTATAACAGAGGAGGAACTTAGTTAATGTCTGTTTAAATGAAGTCTTTGAAGCCTGAGACTATTTATCTTTTTCTCATTGACTATCATTGGGATATTATAGTTTCCTTTAATTTTTAGTATTACTAAATATATGAAAGTATAAATACAGGGGAATAAAGATAAGTCTTATGACATCATATCATATTTCACTTAATATGAACTTAGAGCTCTATGCTGACTTTCAAGAACTGTGAATTGGCTTTAAAAAATGTCCCCTGTTGTCAAGTATTATACCATTTAGGATTAACTCACTGAAAAACTTCTTTAGAGGGATTTAATACATTAAATTTTATGTGTTGGAAGGCTAAAAGAACACAATGTGGATACCATGTATTAATATAAAGTTCAATGACTGCAGGAAACAGCTATTTTAATTGAAAATTGGCTACAATAGAAAGAGGTATTGATACCAGAATCTCAGAGCTTGAAGTAGCTCTCCACTCAGCTGCTGTTTATTCCTTGAGGAAGGGTTGTGGCTTTCAATATGGGATAATCCTCAGCAGTGTTAAGATTTCTGGTGGCATGTCCCAACAGAGTCTTTGTACACCAAAGTCTGCTTCTCAAACCTGTGATGAGCATGGTGAAATGATGAGAAGCTGTTAGCCACAGCCAAGTGTTTATTTCTGCTGGATTCACAAAACAGTACCTGTAAAGCAAGATGGAATTCCATTCTCCTCTCCTATCCACATCTTTCCAAAACTCCCTATCTCTTCATTCCCCCTCTACCTCCAGTTCTTCCAATTAGGAGAAACAAACAGGATGACAGCTAGCAAAGTTGTCTGGGAATACAATGTTTAGAGTCCCAGAAGCATTATCACAGAATGGAAAGGAAGATATGGAAATGAGACAAGAGGCAACAAACTCAACTTCTAAGGGATTTGCCCTCTCTATGCAAGGAAGAGATACTTTTGTCTTCTTCTCATTTCCCCTAGATGATAAGAGGAAAAAAAGAATATGACAGGGGTGGTGGTCACCTATTAAGATCTAATGAGTGAAGTCCATGGTTATATATCAAATAGTAAATCTAATATTTCCCCATAATTTCTGTGAAATAAGTAGTCTTGTGTTTTCTTTGACTGATTTTAGTCATAGTAACTGAAATGAATTTCCCCTGGACAGCTTGATTCAAAAGGAATTTTACTCATCAATAGAATATTTTCTTAGCAGTTGGTGACATCTGTTATTTTGTAGAATTGAAAGAAGGATTCAGAACTTAGGTAGGGAGTGAACAAAAAACATACTTGACTGAACCATAGGGATATAACTGCCACTTTTAACTTTACTTTCACATTTAGTGTCTGCAGTCAAATAAAGTGATACATTCAAAGCATATAAATCACCAAGAAAAATACATAAAGAAGATACTGGGATGGTTATGCCCACTCTGTTTAAAACTTAGGTCCCATGGGGCAGATGGATGGAACTATCTTGCTTGTAGCTGCAGACACTCTCTATTCCCTGGGATGGGCATTGTTCATCATCATTTCATTGTTAGCTGTCCAGGGTGAGTCCAATGTACTACAGAGTAACTCTTGAATCTCTGCTGAAATTCATGGCTCAACTGGCACATAAATGGACCAAAGATTTAAGTCTCTGGGACATATATTTAACAAGTATAGCACTAATTATAGGTTCAAATAAAAGGGACAGAGGAGCCATGTGTAGGGAAATTATAAACATGTCTAACTGTTACACTGGAGAACATAAATTTCAGAGTAAGCCCCTTTGACAAGGTGCTGAATTTCTGAGTTTGTCCATCCTGCTTACAGTTTTTGGATGCCTCTAGAGCCCTCAGGCACCCTGCTATTTGAAGCACAGTTTACTGTGGCGACCAATGAGATCCTGTTGAGACATTCATAAGTGTAACCTCTGGAATGACCTCCTAACCCACTTTGAAATTTCTTAGCCATAAGAATTAACTTGTATTTAATATTTCCCCATTTATTATTTTATTATAGACTTACTGTTCTGGCAATGGAAGACCTTGTATCATTGATATAAAGTCAGTGTCCACCAGAGATTCTGAGGGTAGGAAAAAGGAAAAATAGGTATAATATATGGGCATTTTGGGGACATTGGAATTGTCCTGCATGACATTGCAATGACAGATACAGGCCATTATATATTTTTCAAAGCCTACTAAATTGCCTGAGATAGAGTGTAAAATATAACGTAAATTTTAGTCCATGGATAGTAGCAATGCTTCAGTATGGGTTCATCAATTGTGACAAACATACCACACTAATGAAGGATGTTGTTAAAATGGGAAAGTGTAGGAGGGGAGGGAGTAGGGCATATGGGAATTCCTTGTATTTTTTATGTAACATTTATGTAATCTGAAGCTTTTTTAAAATTAAAAAAATAATTTAAAAAATAAATGACAGTAGAAAATCTGCTGAATATTGAATAGTCATAACAATGTCAATCAATTCTTTCAATTCCATCTAAGATATGTGCTAATTTCTCACAATGATTTTTTATTTAAAAAATTTAAGAATTCATTAAACTCAGCTAATTTGTCTTTTAATTTTTTGAGTGTCCAACATTTGGAATGACCTGACTTTCATAAAGATTTTTTATTTTAAGTAGTGCATACATGGCCCAGCTTCTCCACTTTTCTCTGTATCACTTAGCTTTGCCAATGTGACTTTGTAACTCTTCACATCAAATAGTGGATTCCATATATCCATTCATTGTCATTAGGTTGCTCTTATAACTTGCTTTACCCACCAGAAGGTGACATTATGCCAGTGCCAAGTATTTGAGAGGAATTTTCACACTATCTTATAACCCTGTAAACCTGCCATGTGAACAATCATGGGCTAAACTAATAGAAATAGAGAGATTCATAGCTCAGTCACCCCTATCCCACATTATACCAGCTGACAACTAGCTAACCACCACACTATCTAAGGCTGTCTAACATGCCAAAAGACCATCTCATACATATGAACAAGCCAAACCAAGAACAGCCAAGTCTGGAACACAGTCTTTGAAGTCACTCACTTCCTCAAGGTTTAGAAAAGATACCAAAAAGACTTTTCCAGGATTTATCATAAGACTATTAAGGATACCTGTTATTTTTATAATCAGGGGCACATTATTTAAACAATATTTAAATGCAATAAATAATTTGGAAATTTATATTGATTTCACTGAACCTTGCAAATATAATATTTTATTAAAATTGCATTATCTTATGTGCTTTAAGTACATCTTCATCAAAAGCATGGGAATTCATATTTAGATTATTCAATTTTATACAGAATGACAATGAAATAAATTCCATACAAATTTCTTTTAATTTCAAGCAAAATTTTAAAAGACCTCAAAATTCCTGTAACATAAAATAAATAGATAGATAAGGCAGCTTTGGTGTGTGTGTTTTGCCTAAATGATGTAAGTCATCAATGCAAAGAGTGATTTTTGAGATGTTCTTATAGTTTTGATCTCATGAGACACTCTTCTTCAGTAGGAATCCATCCTTTGGCAATAATTTGGTGGTGTACTAAAACAAGAAAGAAAGGTTCTTAAATATATAATCATTGTATGGAAGTCCTGTCTGATGATATGCATGTGTGTTTTGTAATGTCACAACTTTTACTATACACTTATTGTATATAAATGTTTGTGTATGGATGATAAACTTCAACAAAAAAATTTTTTTAAATCACCACGTATGCTAAAACATATGTCTTTGCCATTCCTTTCCATGGAAAGTGGCTTAATTTTCTGGATTCTGAACAAATACCAAACAATGAGTTGGCTTAAATAACAGGAATTTAATTACACATGGTTTTGAGGCTAAGATAATTCAAAAATCAAGATGTCAACAGATGTGACCACTCCTCAAAGACTGTAACATTCTGGGCCTTCAGCAATCCTTGATCTTTGTCTTTTCTGTTTAATTCCTCTTTTTTAATTTCCTTTGCTTTTAAAGAATTCAACTATATTGGATTTACATCCACCCTCATTCAGTTTGGCCGCACTTTAATTAACACTTCATCAAAGGTCCTGTTTACTAATGGCTCATACCCAAAAAGACCAGTAGTTTAGACTTGAAAATGCCTTTTGAGGGAGATGTGATTCAATACCCAATAGAAAGAAATGGTAGAAATCCTTGAAGAAATAAAATGTCATACTATGATTGAAGATGTTTTGATTAATATAAAAATAAGGATAACACTTTTCAAGTTGTCTTTTTGTTTTGAGTTTTGACTATTATTGTTGTTTTTGTTTGTTTTTCTTATGCAGCAATTCATCATGGTAGTTGTGACTGGTTAAGTGGAATATCTTGATTTTATAAAGTGAGAGAAGAGGAATTGTAAAATGTGCCAAGAAGAACCAAAACGCTTCCCAACCTAAGGGCATTCTCAGATTAATTTTATGAAAACGTATGTATTGATGTTAAGAATTTGGTCACAGGTTCATCTATAACTAATTTTATCCACGATATTCCTGAAATGTTCACTATATCCAGGGTTAATATACTGTGGTGTGAACACTATTGGGTTAGTTAGACATTATAGAGTTATCAAAGGACTAGACCTGGGAGAGATCTTAGAGGCATTCCCATTTAATGGCCTCTGGTATTGAAAATGCCCACTGGGAAGTAAGCCATCTCACCACCCTTCTGTCCCTCTGCTCTTCATGCAGTCACATGGGTGGTGCAAACCAGAAAGCAGCATGTGGCCTCTTCCTACCAGTGACTTCTTGCATGATTCTGGGCAATTTACATCTGTCTGTTCCTTAGTTATCTCATTTATAAAGGGGACATGGGAAAAATACCTATTTCACTTATTCTTATAAAGATGAAGAGAGTTAATTCTTGTATTTAGAACAAACAGAATGTAGTAAGTGCTCAGTAATGTGAGCTATTTAATATTTTTATTATTATTGGTATGGCTCCTGTTATTTCAAGTAAAAATACTTTATTACTCTCATTTCTTTCTGATATTGGCAGAACTCTGGTATGACTTCAAACACTATGTCCTGCAGGAAGTTAATAGCTTTTGAATATGGACAGACAACATTGTAAGGTATGTTTATATATTTCATAATGGCAATATGAACCCTGGCTCACAGAGGCAATGCTCAGATGCAGCACACAATGCTTTGCAATTCATTATGAATTCTGGAAGAAATTACATTGTATTACAATACTATTTCTCCTCCCTTCCCACTTGTGTCTATTGCATAAACATCAATAATTGTTTCTGTCCCATCATGGTAGTTTTCTTGATATCTAATTGCTATTCCACAGAGATAAATGATTGTTTCAGAGTGTTTACAGAAAATGGACTCCAGGAACACACAAGAATATATAAATCCCATTACATTTTCCACATAGCATCTTCAGAAATAGGAAAGCAATGTTTTTCCCAAAGGTTGGTGGTTATAATAAACTTTTTTTTCTTTTTTTTGGTACCAGAGATTGAACCCAGGATCTTTTATATGGGAAGCAGACACTCAATCACTGAACTACACAAGTTGTTTTTCTTTTCAATTTTGGTTATTTGAGAATGGATATGAATGATAGTTGAAGGAGAGGTGGATGTTTGTTTTCATTTTTCTCCTCAAAGGGGTAATTAAGCATAGTCATATATGAAAGAAGTAAGAATTATAAAAGAAGAAATGGCTTAGAGATTTTTCTTACACATTTCAATTTTAGCTGTCTTTTAATTAAAGAATGTATTAAGCGAAAAACATGGTTTTGAGCACTACATCATGGAAATATTTTTCTCTGAGATTTATGAAATTAGCTAGATAGGAAAAGGAATCAATTTAATCTGTAGAACTAAATATCCTGTTAACACCTATTAGTATGAGAAGGTAAAGAGTATAAACAAAATGGAAAGCATGGATTATTTTTTCAATTTGGAATTTTGCACTAACTTCACCTATGTAACCTTGAAAAGAAAGCATGAAGTTTCTCCTAACGGTCACCTTAGTGCTGAAGGTAGAAGTAAGAGACACTGAGGACTGTTCATGGAGAGAACAGGATGTGTGAACCTTATCTGAAGTGGAAAGGAGAAGCATCATTTTGGCCTTGTGTAACATATTCAGAAATGCTATTTGATGGCTGGGCTTCTCAAACTTTGTATTATGGTGACAAATTGTGCCAGAATAGGGGAAATATTTTATTGTGTTGGTTTCTAGTCCAGATTGTCTTCACCCAAAATAATCCAACTGGTGTCTCTACAATTGTGTTTGCACTAACTGAGAGACAGGAAGAGAAATGTCTTTACTCTATTTATATTTTCTGTGGTCTTGGACTTGAAGGTATCTACCTCTGATTAAAGAACAATGCTACTTCACACCAAAAATACTTATATTTTTTGAGAATTCAGGCAAATATATATATTCTACTTTTTAAAAAATTTAGGAAAGTTATTTACTTTTGAAAGCTGAAGATATTATGAAGGTTAAATACACAATGAATCATAAGTAGGCAAGCATCATATTCTATCTGTGCAATCTGACTTATTTTTTAACTTGAGATTTTATTACAGTGATTTTTCAGGTCACTAAAATTTCTTCAACTGTATCATTTTAATAGCTACTTAGTTTTCCATTATTTATATGTGCCATAGTTTTGACTTTTTCCCTATTATTTAACATTTAGGTTACTTTGAAGTTTTAATATAATAAATTATGCTTCACTGCATCAGTAGACATTTTCATTAATAATTCTAATTGACATTTTTGATCAATTCTTGAAAAAGATTGTAGCAGTGAAATTAATTTCTCAAAAATGTCTTTTAAAGGCTATATGGTCATATTTACAAGAAGGTTCATATTTACAGGAAGATATCTAATATTATCAGTTTCCTAAACCCTCACCAACACTGAAGAGCATAATGTATAAAATCATTATTCTAATGTTTAAGTAAAAATGTTAGTATAGAGTATCAAAGCTCTTTTCTACATCTAAGGATATTAACACAAAATAAAAACTGATGGATTAGAAGTCTTAAGTATTTGTCCTATCATATCAATAGATAACTCAAGGAAGTTTATTATATTGTATAAATTTTGTTTTCTAGTATCCCAGTTTTGGATAATTGATTGAAGGACTTGTGTGGAAAATAGACTTGTAAACATGGAGCAAAAAAGCTAATTAAATAATACTTTAACTTCTAATGATTTAATGTCAAATCCATAAACTGTGGAAGATAAATTTAAAGAATCTTATAGGCTTTTGTAATTCTTTACATTTTTAATGATCTTGTGTGATCTTTCAATTAAATTGAGAGCTTTAAGCATCCGTATTCTACTATTTCTGATCTCCTCCTAAACTTCAGAGAAGCATGTGTTATTCTTTACAGCTAAAATTAACTTTCCTAATTATTCTCATTTCTGTTTTCAGGAGACAGCAAAAAATGAGTGTTAATTCTATAATAGAGAATGACTTTTAGTTTTTGAGTTTTTTTTTCCAATCTCAAATAAAGTGGGGACATGGGGACATGGACAAGGGAAACTGCAGCTCTGTGTCAGAGTTCATTCTCGTGGGATTGTCAGACCTTCCTGAGCTGAGCGTCTTCCTCTTACTGGTCTTCCTTCTCATCTATGGAGTCACAGTGATGGGCAACCTGGGCATGATCACAGTGATTCAGGCCAGCTCTCAGCTGCACACCACCATGTACTTTTTCCTGAGCCACTTGTATTTTGTGGATTTCTGCTACTCCACCACCATTGTAACAAAGATGCTGGCCAATATCCTAGACAAGGAAAAAGCTATTTCCTTCCTAGCATGCACTGTACAACTCTACTTGTTTTGCACATGTTTGGTCACAGCGGTCGTCCTGCTGGCCGTGATGGCCTATAACCACTTTGTGGCCATCTGTTACCCACTGCTGTACATGGTAATCATGCCCCAGAAGCTCTGTTTTGGACTAGTATCTGCCTGCTACATCTGTGCAACAGCATGTTCTGTGATACACATATGGTTAGCTCTTCATATCCAGTCCTATGACCAAATGTAATTAATCACTTCTTCTGTGATCTACCTCCTCTCTTATCACTTGCTTGCTCTGACATGTCTATGAATGAACTGGTGTTGATCATTGTGGCCACTTTCAAAGAGATCATCACCATCCTGACCACCCTCACCTCCTATTTGTTTATTCTCATCACCATCCTGAGGATGTGCTCTGCAGAAGGAAGATGCAAAGCCTTTTCCAACCGTGCCTCCCACTTCATGGCCATCGTTATCTTCCATTGGATGATCTTTTTCATTTACTGTAAGACAAATTCTGACTACAGTCTGGAAACTGATAAATTGCCACAGTGTTCTATACTGTAGTGATTCCCATGCTGAACCCCTTGATCTACAGCTTGAGGAACAAGGATGTGAAAGCACTTCTCCTGAAAATGATATGCTATTAAATATCTTTTTAGAGGATGTTTTATAAAGAGGACTCAGGTTTCCAAAATGGAGGGTGGTGGATGGATGAGTAGGTGAGTTGCAGTATTACAGTGGAGAGAAGAGTAAGGATCTAGGTAGCTTTCAATGAGTGTTTTTGATTCTCCTATTTCTGTGCCTGTTCAATTTCCACAGTAGGATTGGACATATTTCAAAATATTCATACCACATTTTGCTTTTTTCCTACCTGATTTGTTATAACTGGATATGGGAAATGATGCTGGTAATACACAGGCATGTAGTTTGCTGTCCAATGAAAAACTCAAGAGACCTACACTTTGTGTAGTATCTGTTATGTAAAATATGATTCTTTTCAAAATTGCATGTCACTTTTCTTGAATATATACATTTGTAGTCATTTATGTAACCATTATTATCAGAAACAGCATTTATGACTCTTCTCACTGTATTTTTTACTTCTTGTCTTCATAGTTACTCTATGATCTTTCCATAGTGGATTAAATTATTCATGGAGCTTAGAATTTAATCTTTGGACACTTCCTAGACTCTGCTCATCTTTTTTGCATTGTCTTTGCTCTTGCTGAAATGCACTTTCATTATCCTTTCTCTACAAGCCTAAATCTCACCTTTTTCTCAGTCACATTTAACATGCAACAATTGATAGTTTAATTGTACTTCTATTATATTTCCTGTTATATTCCACATAACATTTACTTTTCTAAAAAGCAGATTTGCACCTTCTCCCCATAATAATATGAGAAAAGTAATAAACTTGCTTTCATGAAACCATAGATTGCTATCTTGCCTGTTTTTTTTTAATTGGGAAATAATTGAAACTCTCTTATTCTTAGTTTTCTAAATTTGAAATATTGGATATTATCACCAATAACACAGCATTATATTGAGAACAAATTATGACAACATATTTAACATATGACAACTCACTGGAACACATTAGATACTTTGCTAAGGTCCATTCAACGAAGTCTTTGAGGTCTGGGTTTTATTTCTCTTTTTCTTTTATCTATCATTGGCATATTATAGTGTCTATTAATTTTTCATTTCAATAAATTGATGAATTAATAAATACTGATGAATAAATAGTCTGCACTCAAACTTAATGTATGAACTTAGAGGACTATATTGATTTTCAAGAATTGTGAATTGGCTTAAAATTGTCCCATGCTGTCATGAGTATTATATCATTTAGACTGTGCTCACTAAAAAATATCCATGGGAGATTAAATGTATGAAATTTTAGGTGTTGAAATGCTGGAAGAGCACAAAGGGGGTACTGTATTAATTTAAGGATTATTAACTGCAGGAAAGAGCTATTATACTTAATATTGGGAGAAAATAGGAATGAGCTATTGTTACCTGAATCACAGAGCTTGGATGAAACTCCCCACTCAGCTGCTGTTTAGTCCTTGTGGAAGCATCATGCCTCTCAGGGTGTCTGAGCCTCTGAGCATGGGTTAGACTTCAGCAGTGTTCAGATTTCTGGTGGCATGTCCCAACAGAGACTGTGAGCACCAAGGCTGCTGTTCCCACACCTGAAGAGAGTGGTGAAATGATGAAAAGCTGACAGCCAAAGACAATTATCTATTTTTGCTGGATTCATGTAAACAGTAGCTGGAAAAAAGGAAGGAAATCTCCACATCTTTTTAATCCTCCCTTTTACTTTCCTTGTCTCTCCACCTCAAGTTCTTCCACTTAGTAGTATCATTTAACCATATTAGCATTTGCTCATC
Source organism: Cabassous unicinctus (assembly GCA_029593785.1). Taxonomy (NCBI): domain Eukaryota; kingdom Metazoa; phylum Chordata; class Mammalia; order Cingulata; family Chlamyphoridae; genus Cabassous; species Cabassous unicinctus. The sequence continues at coordinate 20,156 of JAQZBX010007965.1, read as the reverse complement.
TCAGACTAAAATTTGCTTTTGAAAAGAAAAGTCATTAACCAGCAAAAAATGATGTTCAAAATTTAAACATTAACTCAAATGTTACAACACAAAACTTGTTTAAGAATTAATGAAAAAGACATCAGGTTTAAAATGATCCATATTCTGAAATTTTGTTCCCATACAAAAGAATTTTTGCTATCACCTTATGTGATTTGTATTATAATCAGAATCACTTTTACATATATAGAAATTAGAGGTAATTCAGGATATTATAGGCTTAGGGCAAACCATACTTAAAATTCCTGAAATCATTACAGTCATAAAGTATATTACTGAATTTTGTTTTATGGTATGTTGCAAATATAGGGTGTTTTTACAAATTGAACTTTTGTGACAACTTGTGTTGAACAAGTCTGTCTATGCCATTTTTCCAGAAGTATGTGTGCTCACTTTGTGTGTCTGTGTCACATTTGAGCAGAGGTATGTACATTTTTTAGACATAATGTTATTGCATGCTTAATAGATTAGAGTGTAGCATAAACATAAGTTTTACATGAACTAAGAAACCAAAAAGTTTCAAACTAACTTTATTGCGATCACTTTATGTCAATGGTCTGGAACTAAAACCAAAATATTTTATATTTATGCCTGTGATATAAATATCAGCTTTGAAATTGAGTTTTTGTTTGTTTGCTTGTTTGTTTTTACATTGTGTTAAATAATGAATAATATTTAGCTGAGGAATATACAAAACAAACAGAAAACTAAGGAAAACAAAACAAAAAGCCCTACAGATTCTATGGCAAGTTTTGCCTGTGTCAGTCACTAACTGTGATTTTAGACAAACCCCACAAAATTCTTGTGGTCACAATTTCATCAAAAACAATGAATTTGGAAGACATGAAATTAGAAAGAATAAATCTCAAATTGTTCTCTAATTAGTTCTTAGCAAACACATGAATATGTGAATTAAATATATGGGAAAACTGTGACCAAGTATCAGAACCACTATCTCTGATATTTTTCTCACTGTGGCCCTTCTTCTCAATGTCCATTACCAATTCATGGTTAAACTGTCATAAGATTCACCATTATTAAACATATAAAAAAAAATAAACTCTTTAATCAAACTATGGCATGAGGAATTTTCATTCTTAATGTTAAAATATATCCAATCTGAGAGATGTTATAATAGATGAAAATATATATTATCATCTATAGAATATAATTTGGATTCAGGTCCCTGAGGAAAAAGAACTATTGAGGTCACATTTTACTACACATTTTAAAGTGAATTTTCATAGCTCACTCAAGGTATGAATGTTTTTCAATTCATAATTATTTGATTATTTCACAAAAGATGGAAGGCCTGTATAGAAAGGAAGAAAAAGAAGAAGACTAGATCAGGTAAGACTGGAAACTCAGGCATGGATGCAGCAAATAATATATGGACTTGAACAATGGTCGTGTTCTTACTCCTAGTATGAAGAGCATTATAGATGTCTCAAATATTTCAGGAGAAGAAAATAAGGCTCTGAGTCTGTTTCAATAACACTCAGTACCATGCACTCATCAGTAGTCACAGAAATGGTGGGGAAGAATACAAAGGTGAAGGAGAAATAATTTCTGATTTCTAGGACCCACACTCTAGAAGGAGAGAAAGCCAAATAAATGTATAAACAGGTAAATACAACACACTGTGTTCTGAGAAATGAGTGAAGAATGGATGATGAGCAGACATTTTGACTGCCAAGAATATGAACTTGGTTAGGGGAGTCAAAGCTCACATTCAGCAGGTTTTTTGATTTGTTTGTTTTAATTTGTATCTTAAAACCATGAGCATTTATCATTTCCATGTATTTGTTTCCAGCCATTTTATTTTAACATACTTTTTTTTTTCAAAATTGATGTCACAGTATAGATACCATTTTATTCATTCTTTTTCTCCACTTAACTTTAGACAGTTTTTTTTCATGCTGTTAATCTTTATAATTATATTTCTATTATGTTTATATCAGCATTTTTGATGGATAAATTCACTTCAGTTGATGAGACGTTGCAAAAACGTGCAGATATGCAGAATTGGGAATTGAATTATGTTCCCACAAGAGACATGTTCAAGACTTAATCTGCATCTAGTAGCTGTGTATCCTTTTTTATGTTTCTTTTAATATCTTGAAGTATGTCAGTCAATGGCCTTATCTATGAATAACATTTTCAAAGATCCTATTTGGTGTGGGCAAATGTTATAAAGGTAGGCCTTAATCCCTATGACTGAAAGCCATATAAATTTAATAAATTCAGACCTTAGATGTCAGAAGAATCCAGGAGGAGCCAGAGAGAGCTCTCCATGAAGTGGAGGATTGCCTTCAATAGGACCCTAGAGACTACAGGAAAAGCTTGGCTTATTGAAATCATGTTGCACATCTAGCCTTCAAAACTATGTAATGTAGTCTGCTTGCTGCTAAAACAAAATTGGTTCATGGTTTGAGGTTAAGAAAAGTCAAATATTGAAGTGAAAGCAAGGTAATGCTTTCTCCTTAAAGACGGTGCCTTTCTGCGGCTGGCTACCATCGAGTACGGGTCCTTAGCATTTCCACCTCATGACAATTGTCATGGGGGTGTCTTGATCTTTCTCTATAGAGTTCTATTGAACACTAGATTCTGGCTGCTTCCCTTGGTGTTTTCTCTCTGCAAGAGAATTTCATTATGTTTATATAGGACTCCCAAAATCCAGATTAAAGCTGAGCCAGAAATCAATTGAGCCAACCTTAACTGAAGTATCATATTGAAGATATTTTTTTTTTCTCAGTGGGTCCACACTCATCAGAATATGGACCAAGACAAAGGACATGTCCAAACTGGAATGCACAATTCAAAACACAACACTGTGAGAAAATGAATGTTTGCAGATTAGTCCTACTAGTGTGTGGTATTTGTCAAAAAACACCAACAAACTAAAATGATATATATATAGATGGATATTTATGAGCCTTAAAATTTTTCAGAAAAGTGGAGAGGAATTAAGCTAATAAGGTGCACTTGGATGCCATTATTAGGAACTTGAACATGTACCTATGTGACTGGGAGTTACTTGCATTTATACACTGGGGAGTGATGTGCTCATGATAGCTTTAGCATAGTTATAATCTTTAGATTAAACTATTGATTATAGTTTTTGGAATAAGTAATGCTTTCACATGTTCCATTTTCTTTCCCTTTCTCTCAGTCATATACAAAATTCCCAGTATATCCTTCCAGAGGTGTTTATGCATGTCAAACAAATATATAAATGTAAGTTGATTTTTTTGGTAAATATTATTTTAGTGACTGTGGGATTGGCAAATATAAAAGGACAAGTCTATAAGTAAGAAGACCAATTTAGAGGCTAGTGAATGATATGAGTATGAAATATTTAAAATATGATCTAAGGAAATATCAGTGGTAATAGAGAAAATAGAAACAAGAACTTGGTGGAAATATGGTTTGTTAAGTGAATACTGAATTCTGGATGTCATAGTGGAAACTATACAATAATCCAAAGCAAAGATGAGGTAATGCTGTAAATAGGAGATACTATATATGTTTATATGGGATGTGCAATTTGGGCAAAAACTTTAGAAACCCTAATAATACTGGTCCAGCCCAAGATATAGCTTCTTCTGGGGACAGTGAGAGAAAAACTCCCAACATCTGTTGTCCTATCCTCAATATCTGTGAAGAGATACCTTGCATCTAACATCCTTGGCAGAAGATAACCACATAACAGTGGGACTTGAAGCCAGGATCTCACTGCCTTTCCAATGTGGTTTGGTCATTGGGGTTGTTATGCCTTTTAAAGGCAAAGGACAAGAGGACACTTAAGAAATATATATTTTTAATAAATTACAAAGTTAACTTCTGTTATGATTCCTTATTATACAACAAATTTTGGAGATTATGGGAAGATAATGGATAATGTGGAACACAGAAAGAAGGCATTTAAACTTTTAGTTGTTTCATCTAAAATGTTTCTAAATGTTCCTTGTTTTGAGGTGTCTAGGGAATAAAGCAATAGATTTTCTCGAGGTTCTGGTGCCACAGGAAGTAGAAGTAGATGAGAATCTTAGCATGTCACACAAACAAGTTCTCTAGAGCCAGGAAATGGACTGCCTTTTGCTTGCAGATTATAAGTAAATAAGTATCTTCTTTTAAATGTAAGGTATGTAGAAGATGCCTTTGGTTCAAACAGTTCTTCATAGGAAAAATCATTTTGGGGAAATTTCCAGCCACTTCAGACATTAAATATCTGGATAATTGGGGTAGGGGAGGCAAACTCCACTGAGCCTTTTATGGAAGATGGGGATTTGCTTAACTCTTCAAATGCAGTGTCCTGAACAAATGTTTCTCGAGAGTGGGAGAAATAGAATGGGACAGTCCTGAGAGGTTTTTATGTTATATGTATCTGCACCTGTGAATTTTTGGAGGAGTTTTTAAAGGGAGAAGACACAGATATTTAAATAAAATTCACTTGAAAGGAATGAAATGAGCCTTCTGGAGAAACAAAATAAATTAGATGCTAGATCATGGGGGAAAATGCTGGCTTATTAGGGAAAAAATTAAAGAAGCTATAAGGAAGATTTAAATATCACATTTTGTGGATTGAAAGATAATGTATTTTAAAAATCTTTATAATGACATCATTTCAGAAAAAAAAAGATACCATGATAGTAAATATACACATTAATTATAACTTGAATTCATATTATAGAAGCCAATTCGCCAGCACTGTGTTAATTCCCGAGAAAGTGGCCAGCCTCTTCAGGAAAGAACACAACACTTCTTGTGCAGTACATTCCAAGGTTTGTGCATTAGTCCCTGAGAAAGTGGCCAGCTTTCCCTGGGAGGAACACAACAACTTTTGGAATGTACTTTATCTGTTTTTATTTGTTACAAAACATCCCTGATGTTCCCACTGTTTTAGTTTTTATCATTCTTCCTGAAATATGAAAAGTGCTGACTAGCAAGGCATTAGTTTGCTGATTAACAAAGTTTTCTACATGATGTTTCACTTTTAGGTTTGAATAATACCCGCTAATTTTTTCCCTAATACATTCGGTTATAGAATTGTTTAAACTCAAAAGAAGATGTGGTGCAAACATGTCCTAGATTCTCCACTCCTCTCTGTATCTCTGACCTTTGGTAATGTGATTTTTCAGACCTTCACACAAGTAGTGGATTCTAGTTACCCACTTTTTGAACATAAGCTGCACTTGCAAATTTCTATGAATAAGACAGTGATATTATGCCAGTTCTAAACATTTGAGAAGCCTTATGCTTTTTACACATGCTTTTGTAATCCTGTAAACCTGCCATCTCATCAAACATAGAATAAACTGATAAAAAATGAGATATAGAGTCGAGCCACTCTTTCCCCACATCATACCCCTGACAAACCATAAATGAGAGTAAGGTTCTCCATGCTGTCAGCTGATCTCACACATATGAGCAAGCCAAGCCAAGATCAGCCAAGCCTAGACTAGAATAGCACAACTATCCAGGTGACTCATGCAAAACTGAGAAATAGTAAGTGCTTATTGTTTTTAGTCAATATCATTTACTGTGATTTCATGTGCAGTCATTGGAGTCACATTCTCAAGTTTTGGAAAGATTACCAAAGAGTTTTACAAGATTTATCATATGAAAATTAAGGACAACTGTTACTTTTTTCATTTAGAGTAACCTTGTTTAAACAATGTGATAAATTCAGAAATATCAAAATATGGTTCATTTCTTTGAATCTTGCATATATAATGTTATGAAATTTGTATTCTCATGTGCTTTAAGTACATTTTTATAAGAAAACTGAGGATTTAATATTTAGTTTACTTAATTCATATATAATGACTATGAAATCAATTCCATTCAAATTTTATAGTAATATGAATCAACCTTTAAGGACATTTCACAGCTCTTTTATTCTAAAATAAATAGATAGGCAAGGCTGCTTTGGTGTGAGTGGTTTGCCTAGATAATGTAAGCCATCATTGTAAACAATTATTTTTATAGATGTTCTCATAGTTTTGCTCTCATGGGACTCTCTCCTTCAGGAGGGATGAATCCTGTGGCAATAGTTGGGGGTGCACTAAGAAAAAAAGTTAGGATGTTAAATAGTATCATCAGCATAGTAGATATCAGATTTCAGAACATCACCATGAAGGATAAAATATATGTCTAATGCATTTCATTTCCTTGTAAAATGTCTTAAGTTCCTGGCTGCAGAAACAAATATCATACAATGGGTTGCCTTAACCAATGGGAATTTATTGATTCATGGTTTGGAGGCCAAACAAAGTCCAAAATCAAGATATCAGTAAGGCAACGACCTCTCCTGGAGGAGATGACTGGAAGCATTCTAGGAATGGTTTTCAGCCATCCTTGTTCCTTGGCTTTTCTGCTGGCTTTTTCTTCTGTGTCCAATTTCCTTTGTTTAAAAGGACTTCAACTGTATTGAATTAAGGCCAGCCCTCATTCTGTTTGGCAATACCTTAACTACTAACTTCACCAAAGATCCTGTTTATGAATGGGTTCAAATACATAGGGCCAGGGGTTGGGGCTTGAACATGACTTTTAGGGGGACATTACCCAACCCCCAATGGAAAGAATTATTGGAAATCAAAGAAAAAATCTTGAAGACATATCATGGGTTTGAGGCACTATGATTAAAGAAAATTTCTGGATAACAACATTTCAAGTTGTTTTTGGTTTGTGTTCAAGTATTTATTTTATTTTTGGTTGTTTTACACATGGGGCAATTCATCATGTGAATGATGAAAGAATATCTTGATTTTATAAAGTGAGAGAAGTGTAAATGTGCTAGTTGGGAAATGAAATCCAAAACACTCCCCAACTTAAGGGCATTCTCTGAATAATTTTAGGAAAAAACATATATTGCTATTAATAAATTGGACATAGATTCACTTATAGATAATTGTATCCATGAATGTCTTGAAATATTTGTAATTTCTGGGGCACACAGACTGTGGTGTGAACACTTTTGGGTTAGGTAGACATTATAGATTCATCAAAGGACTAGATCTGGAGAGATTTTTGAGGCATTCTCATTTATTGACCTTTGATTTTGAAAATGCTCACTAGGAATATGCGATCTTAACAACCATCTGTCCCTCTGCTCTTCATGTAGTCATATGAGTGGCTCAAACCAGAAGGAAGCATATGGTTTCTTCCTACCAGTAATTTCTTATATTTCTGGATAATTCACATCTGCCTATGCCTCAGCTATCTCATTTATAAAGGGGACACAAAAACTACCTCTTTCACTTATTCTTATAATGATGAAGTTAATTCTTGTTTTTAAACAGAATCTAGCATATAGTGAGTGCTCAGTAATGTGAGCAATAATTATTTTTCCTGATTGTTGCATCATATTATTAGTAGTAAAGAATGCGTACACCTCATACAACTTTCTGGCATTTGGTCAAACTTTGGTGTGACTTTAGACAATGCTCTGCAAATCATCATGAATTTTATAAGAAATCGTATTGTATTACAATACTGTATCTTATAGTTATCACTCCCTTTTATATTGCATAAAGATCAATAATTGTTTCTGTCCCTAGAGAGGGTTTATTTTTTTATTGCTTGTTGCTATCCTGCAGAGATAAATGATAGTTTCAGAAATTTTAAGGAGCATGGACCCCAGGGACATGCAGAAATATATAAAGCCTGTAACCTTTTCTATCAGAGCATCTTTAGAAACAGGGCATGCAAAATCCATCACAGGTTAGTCAGTTAAACAAAACTCTGGTTATGTAAGAATGGATATGAATGATATTTGAAGGAAGTTTTACATTTGTTTTCATTTTTCACCTCAAGAGGATAATTAAATACAGTAATTTGTGAGAGATGAGAGAATTGTAATGTAGGAGTTGAATTAGAGAGATTTTTCTTACATATCTCTATTTTAGATGTATTTAATTAAGGAAAGTTTTAAGGAAAAAACTCATCCATGGAAATATTTTTCTCTTTTTGTATTATGAAATACTCTAAATAGGAAATGGAAACAATTTAATCTGCAGAACCAAATATCATATGACTGCTCTTAGTATGAGTAGGAAAACAGTTTAAACAAATTGAAAGCATGCATTGTTTTTTTGTTTTTTTTTTTCATTTGGAAACTTACACTAACCCCACCCGTGGAACCATGAAGAAAAAGCATGGAGGTTCTCTTAACAGCCTCCTTGATACTGAAGGTGGCAGTAAGAGACGCTCAGGAATATTAATGGGGAGACCGAGACATATGGACAACCTCTGATATGGAAAGGAAAGGAATCATTTGACCTTGTGTAACACTCTGCCTTTTGATAGCAGGACTGCTCAAACTTGGTACTATATTGACAATTTGGTCCATATAATTCTTCTTAAGGGGAGGGGTTGACTTGTACATACACTGCAGGGTGTTTAGCAGCATCCCTGGCCTCTGTGCACTAGACACCAGTAGCATTTCATGTACTTATAAGCAAAAATGTCTCCAGATGTTGCCAATGAACCCTTGAGGAGTAAAGTCCCTCCTCACTGTGAACCACTGTTTCATGTGTTTGAAGCAAACCCATTTTTAACCTTTAGTCTTGAAAACATGAAAAGGCTTTCAATATGATGTACTACTTTGGACTCAATTAAAATTAAATAATTCAATTTTCCCGGTCAGGATATAGAGAAAACCATACCATTGGAATTGATCTTTGTTTTCAAAGTGCCATTTCTCTATGCATTTATCCTTCACACCTTCTAAATCAGCTGAGGAATGTGGGATATTTGGTTGTGTTGGTTTTTAGTCCAGATTTTCCTCCTTCCATAGTAATCCAACTGGTGCCTCTACAGTTATATATGTACTTAACCATGAGTCAGGAAGCGAGATGTCCTTGTTCTTTATTTGCATTTGCTATGTTCTAGGACTTGAAGGCATCTACCTCTGAATAAAGAACAATGCTTCCCTACACTATCACAAAAATACTTATTTCAGGGAAGTTTATATTTTCCACTTTTTTAAAAAAGGAGAAAAATATTTGCATTTTAATGATGTTATGAGGATAAAACATGCAGTGTAACTTATTGTGTATGCATAATAAACTCTCTACAATAGGCTTGCTATTTTTTAACTTGTAATGTTATCACAATTATTTTTCAGGTCACTGAAATATCCAAAATTATCATTTCATTAGCTGCTTATTTTTCCATGTGAGCCACAGTTTTTCCTTCTTATTTAACATTTAGGTTAGTCTGAAGTTTTAGCATAATAAATAATGTTTCAATACATCTGTAGAAGTTTTTGTTAATAATTCCTATTCATATCTTTGATTACTTCTTGTAAATTATTTCTTGTAATAGATTGAAATCAGTGAAATTAATTTGTCAAAAATGTCTTTTAAGGCTTTTGGATCATAGTTACAAGAAGGATCATAGGTATAGGAAGACATATAAGAGTGTCCAATTCTCTAAACCCTGGGAAACTCTAAAGAGCATAATTAACAAAGTCATTATGCTAATGTTTTAGAAAAATGCTAATATTGAGTATCAAAGCTATTTTCTACATCTACAGATGCCAATGCGAAATAAAAACTTGTAGATTAGAAGTCTTAAGTATTTATCCCATCATAACAATAATAACTAAGAGAAGTTTATTACATATTAGAAACATTATTTTTTAGGATCCAAATTTGGATAATGGATTGAACGACTTGTAGGGAAAAACGGATTTGAAACCATGGGACAATAAAGCTAATTAAATAATATTTTAAATTTTTCCTAATGATTGAATGTGCCTAAAGCGGGAAAGATGAATTTAAAGACTCTTATAGGATTCTGTAGATGTCAATGATTTTAATGTTCCTGTGTTATCTGTGAACTAAACTGTGAGCCTTATGTATCTGGATTTTACTATTTCAAAACTCCTCCTAAATTTCACAAGAGCAATGCCCTATATTTTGTCAAAATTAACTCTCTTAATATTATCATGTTTATTTTTAGGAAAGAGCAAAAGCTCTGAATCTTTTAATGGAAAATGACTTTAATTTAATTTTCTATTTTTCCCCCAACCCCATGACTAGTGATGAGATGGACAAGAGAAACTGCAGCACAGTGTCATTATCATGGGATTGTCAGACCTCACTGAGCTGAGCATCTTCCTCTTCCTGGTCTTCTTTCTCATCTATGGAGTCACAGTGATGGCCAAACTGGGCATGATCACAGTGATTCAGGCCAGCTCTCAGCTGCACACCCCTATGTACTTTTTCCTGAGCCACTTGTCCTTTGTGGATCTCTGCTCTTCCACCACCATTGTGCCTAATATGCTGGCCCATATCTTAGACAAGAAAAAAGCCATTTCTTTCCTGGGATGCATTATACAATTCCACTTATTTTGCATGTGTTGTAATGCAAGTCATCCTGCTGGCTGTGATGGCCTATGACTGCTTTGTGGCCATCTGTTACCTACTGCTGTACATGGTGATCATGTCTCAGAAGCTCCATTTGGGACTGGTGTCTTTTTGCTATGTCTGTGGAACAGCGTGTTCTCTGACTCAAATGTGTTTAGCTCTTGATATCTCATCCTATAAATCAAATGTGATTAACCACTTCTTCTGTGATTTATCACCTATCTTATCTCTTGCTTGCTCTGATGTGTCTATGAACGAACTGCAGGTGCACATTGTGAATAATTACAATGAGATCATCACCATCCTGATCATCCTCATCTCCTGTTTGTTTATTCTCATCATCATCCTGAAGATGAGCTCTGCTGAAGGCAGGAGCAAAGCTTTTTCCACCTGCACCTCCCACCTTACAGCCATCATTGTCTTCCATGGAACAATTCTTTTCTTTTATTGCAGACCTAGTACTGACTACAGTTTGGAAACTGATAAAGTGGTCACTGTGTTCTATACTGTTGTGATTCCCATGCTGAACCTCCTGATTTACAGCCTGAGGAACAAGGATGTGAAAACAGCTCTCAGGAAAATGTTGGGGTCCAAACTATCTTCTTAGAGACCATTGTTTTAAAACAGACTCAGGATCCCTACATGCAGGGTGATAGAGGGGTGAGTAGGTGGGTTAACTGTAAGTGTAGAAAGAATAGCAAATTATTAATTGGTTTTAAATGAACCTTTTTCATTATAAATTTTTGTGCATTTTTAATTTCAAAGTATAGATTTGAGCATATGTCAAAATGCTTATCCCACATTTTTCTATTCTTAATTTTCTTTTGTTTTAACTGGGTATGGAAAATGCAGTGCTGGGACACAACCTTTAATTTGCTATAAAACTATCATAAATCTAATGAATAACTCATTTGACTTACAGTTTGTTTCCATATCCATTATGGAAACTATGTTATTTTTTTTTTCAAAGTTGCATTCCTATTTTCCACAAGTTATATTTGTTTGTATTGCCATTATTATCAGTAGCAGCATTTCTGACCCTTCTCACTTTATCTCTTACTTCTTGACTTCATAGTGACTCTAAGGTTTGACCCTTTCCAATCAAATTCTTCCTGTAGCTTTTAAGTGCACTTCACAGCCTCTGCACATGTTCTTTGCATGTTTCCTTGCTCTTAGGGAACTGCCCTTTCTTCACCTTTTATCTAAATGTCTAAATCACACCTCTCCACTCATTCAAATTAATATACAGCAACTTATGCTTTAATTAATTGTACTTCCATTATATTTCATGTCAGTTTCTACATTACATTTATTTTTTTGAAAAGAGGATTCACTCTTAATATTAATAATGATGTGAGAAAAGCAATAAGCTATATTGAATGAAATCTGGATTGATGTTTTGATTATGATTTCATTCATTTGGTAAAAATTTAAAAACTCTAATCCTCTGATATCTAAAGTTTAAATTGGATAACTGTCATCCTCACAGAACTATATTGAGATTAAATTATGATAACATATTTTACATATGACACGCCACGGGACCAGAAGAGGTAATTAATGTCTCTTTAAATGAAGTCTTTGACCTTGAATAAAAGGAAAAAAAGGTAAACATAAATGAGTTTATATGACTAAGAGACAAAATGATTTGGGAGGTCATTAGAGAGATAATGCTTACACACAGCAGTATATCATAGACTGCCAAAGTAGATACTACCCCAAATAGTGGGGTTCCTGAGGGCTCTGGAGACATCCAGGTCCTAAGGTCATGGCAGATAGCTCTGGAATTTTGCGCCTTGCCAGTGGGCCCTACCTTGGAGTTTGTTCCCCTGAGTGTGACAGAGTTGGACTCAGATGTGACTTCTCTACATATGCCTCTTCTGTCCCTTTTATATGAACCTATATTTGGTGCTGAGTGGATAAGTTTATTTCCATGAGACTTGAATCTCTGGGCTGTTCATATGCCAGTTGGGCCCTAAGCCTCAGCAGAGTTGCAACACCTACTCTCCAGTTTACTAGACTCACCCAGGACAACTAACAAGGAGGTGGGAATGGACAACCACCACGCCAAGGAACCAAGAGAGTCTACAGCTGCAAGCAAGAGAGTCCCATCCATCAGTCATATGGGATAGAAGCCCCCTCACAATTAGAGGTGGAGTGGGCATCAACATCCCAGAATCCTCAGGATTGGGGAATAAAATATGGGCTAGATTGGCCTTACTGGTATTCTACTATAGATTTACAGTGATTCTAGCAATGGAAAAATTTATATCATGGATGTGGAGACAGTGGCCACTGGAGGTGCTAAAGTCAGGGAGAGGGAAAAAGAGGTGTAATATGGGGGCACTGTCAGGACTTGGTTGAGTGGGAAAGTGTGTAACCTACAATGTAAAGAATAATCCATGCTTAATGGCAATGCTCCAAAATGTTTATCAATTGCAATGAATGTACCACACTATTGAAAGAATTTGTTAATGTGGGGAAAAGTGGGAGGTGTGGGGAGTGGGGCATATGGGAATCCCTTATATATTTTTATATAGCATTTTATGTAATATAAGTATCTTTAAAAATAAATAAAAACTATGTTAAAAATAAATGAATAAATGAAGACTTTGAGGCCTGAGATTATTTATCTTTTTCCCATTGACTATCATTAGGGTATTATATTTTTCTTAATTTTTATTATTACTTAATGAATGAAAGTATAAATACAGGGGAATAAATATAAGTTTCATAAATTAATATATTAATTTCACTTAATATATGAACTTGGAACTCTACGTTGACTTTCAAGAATTGTGAATTGGCTTAAAAATTGACCCATATTGTCATGAGTATTATGCCATTTAGGATTCACTCACTGAAAAACTTCTTTAGAGGGAATTGATACATTAAATTTTAGGTGTTGGAAGGCTAAAAGAGCACAAAGTGGATACTAAATATTAATTTAAAGTTCATTGATTGCAGGAAACAGCGATTTTAATTGAAATTTGGAAACAATAAGAACAGATATTGATACCAGTATCTCAGAGCTTGGAGGAAGCTCTCCACACAGCTGCTGTTTACTCCTTGAGGAAGAGTTGTGGCTCTCAGGATGGGATGAGCCTCAGCAGTTTTGAGACCTCTGGTGGCATGTCCCAACAGAGTTTGTGAATACCAAAGTCTGCTGTTCCAATCTGTGAAGAGAGTGGTGAAATGATGAGAAGCTGATAGCCACAGCCAAGTGTCTATTTCTGCTGGATTCACAAAAACAGTTACTGGAAAGCAAGATGGAATTCCCTTTTCCTCTCCTCTCCACATCTTTCTAAAACTCCCCCTCTACCTTTCCTTCCCCCTCTACCTCCAGTTCTTCCATTTAGCAGAAACAAACAGGATGACAGCTAGCAAAGTTGTCTGGGAATTCAAAGGGTAGAGTCACAGAAGCAATATCACATCCCAAAGAATGGAAAGGAAGACATGGAAATGAGACAAGAGGCAACAAACTCAACTTCTGAGGATTTGTCCGCTACACTCCAGGAAGAGATTCTTTGTCCTCTTTTCATCTCCCCTAGCTGAGAAAAGGAAAAAAGAATATGACAGGGGTGGTGGTCACCCATTAAGGCCTAAGTGAGTGAAGTTCCATGGTTCCATAATATAGTAAATCTAATATTTTCCCCATAATTTCTATAAAATAAGTAGCATTGTGTTTTCTTTGATTGTTTTAAGTACTAGTAACTAAGATGGAGTATTCTTGGGCAGCTTGTTTCAAAAGGAATTTTACTCACCAATAGAATGTTTTCTTAGCAGTTGGTGACATCTGTCATTTTGTAGAATTGAAAGGATGATTCAGAACTGAGGAAGGAAGTGAGTGGGAAACGTACATGACAGAAGCATAGGGATATAGCTGTCACTTTTAACTTTAGCATTTAGTCCCTGTCATGAAATAATAGGATATATTCAAAGTGAATGTATGACCATGAAAAATATATAAAGAAACATTTTTCCTGTAACTACATACTTGGGATATCGTAGGGCTTCAGAAAATATTCTAATGCTGATTTTATCCAAGGAAACTGATCACAAATAATAAATCTAATATTAGACAATATCACATCAGACAATTTCAGGGACAGAAGACCAAATAATGAGAGAAATTTGACAAATGGAAGCTTTTTATTTTCAATATCCTAAATTATTTTCTGTGAGAATATTGTTCAAGTACTTTGCCATATTTCTCCTCAGTATTAATGTTTTCATTACGATTTGAAAAATGTCTTAAGTTTAAGAACATTAAATCCTAAGAACTATGGTTGAAAATTTTCACAGTTTGGTATACGTTTTTTAATGTTACATACTAGGCATGCTTTTTGATGTATGGTTTACTTTTGTTTGTATTTATAGTCATTTTTTTGCAATTTAAAGAATAAAATTTGTTAAAATATGTCTTGCTCTATTTTACATTTTATGTTAAATTTTCTCCTTTTTAAAAAATGTAAAGCATATTATCTTAATTGAATTGGTTTTTATGTGATTTTGTTTACATTTGCTGAAAGAATGATTGTTCACAAAATAATTGTCTAACTCTTTTCCCAAATTATGCAATAATTTCCACAATACTATTTATTGAGAATCCTTTCCTAATTTATTAGTTTATGAAATATCTGCTAAATATATAATATTCTTAAATAAACTTTGTTCTTATCATTGATCTTTCCCCCAGGTTCTTGATAATATGACACAGCAACTATCTCATTTCCTTTTTTTAAAATATATTTTTATTTATTTTTAAAAGATACTTATATTACATAAATTGTTATGTAAAAAAATATAAAGGATTTTCATATGCCCCAGTCCCCAGACTTCCCACTTTTTATCTCATTTCCTTTAATAAACACAAAATATAAATATTTTTCTAATGCCATGTAACAATCAACAAACCTTACTATAATGGAATCATGAATTATGTTGGTATTATGTGAGACAATAAAATATACCTTCTCTCGTCTATTAATCATCACCATATTGTTTTAAATAGAACTGTCTTGTGCCTCTAGCTGTGTACAATAGTAGTCGGTGGAAGAAGGGCATTCTTAAACTAGAAATCATTAAACATCATCTTGAAAAGGAACATTTTGATGAGTTTCTTGTATATATATTTTCTATAAGTGTTTATCTTATTTGATATTCACATTCAAAGGAATTGAATTAGCTCAACCATATCAGCATTTGTCATATTAGACTAAAATATGCTTTTGCAAAGAAAAATCAATAGCCAGCAAAAAATGATGATCAGAATTCAAAAACTAACAAATATTTTGATACAAAATCTGTTTAATTACTGAGGAAACAGTCTAGAAGGTTCATATGATTCATATTCTGCAGGTTGAATCAAGTCTGAAATCTAAAATCCACCCAGTTGTTTAATTCTTTTGGAGTCACTTTAATGCTATTTGTATTATAATCAGAATCATTTTTACGACTGTAAGAATTAGAGGTAGTTCAGCATATTATAGGCCTAGAGCAAACCACACTTAAAACTGCTAAAGTTAAAATGGGCTTACCTCATTTCATTGCATTTTGCTTTATTGTGCTTTGCAAATATTGCTTGTTTTTATAAATCATGACAATCATGCCTTGAGCAAGCCATTTTAAATCGAACTTTAATAATTCACTCGAGGTATGAATGCTTTTCAATTCATGAGTATTTGATCCTTACACAAAAGATGGAAGATCTGTAGACTAGAAGAAAAGACTGGAGAGCCAGCCTGGCTTCAGCAGTTAATATATGGACTTAAGCAATGGACCTGTTTTTACTCTTAGTGTGAAGAGCATTATAATTGTCTCCAATGTTTCAGATGAAGAAAATAAGGATCCGAGTCTGTTTTAATAACACTTAGTAACATGCATTCTTGGGTAGACAAAGAAATGGAGGAGAAGAATAAAAAGGTGGAAAAGAAATAGTTTCTGATCTCCAGGAACCCATACTCTAGTGGGAGAGAAACCACATAAATATATAAACAGATTAGTACAACACACTGTGGTCTGAGAAATAAGAATGAATGATGAACAGAAATTGTGGCTGTCAAATAATATGAACTTGGCCTAAAGGAGTCAGCATTCATATTTAGAAGTTATTTTGTTTTATATTGATTTTGCATCTCACAACCTGTAACCTTTATATTTTCTTTACATTTGCTTGAAGTAATTTTCCTTAAAGATATACATTTTTACAAAACTGCACTCACAGTATAGATACCATTTCATGTAGTTTTTAAACTTATGCTTATAATAAATTTTCATGCTGTGAATCATTATATTGTTATGTCTACATCTCAGCATTTTTAATTGGATGAATTCACTCAAATTGATGAAACATTGCACAAATATGCAGTTTTGTAGGATTGGGAATATCATTAACTTGGACTTATAGCCTTCAAAATCATGTGTTTTCATTTCCTTGCTGCATAAATAAAATTGGTGCACAGTGTTGAGGCTAGGAGAAGTCCAAAATCAAGCTTCAGCCAGTTGATGCTTTCTCCCAAAAGATGAGGGCTTCTGGGACTAGTGGCTGGTGAATGTGGGTCCTTAGCTTTTCTGCCACATGACAATGATCAAGGACATTTCTTCTCCTTTCCTTCAGGGTTGCATTGACCTTCAGCTTCTGGCTGCTCCCCCATGGCTTTCTCTGTCTTTGTCTGAGGTTCATTCTGCTTATATAGAACTTCAGTAAAGTCCAGCCTATTTCAGTTGAGCCATCCCTTAACTGAGGTATCATTGTGAAGGGATATTTTTTACCACCCCCTTCAAAATACAGACCAATACTAAGTACATGTCTAAACTAGGACACACAATTCAATCCACCATACAATGAGACAATAAATTCTAGTTGTTATGCCAAACAGTTTGTAGTATTTGTCAAATTACATGATGTGAGGATGACTTCATAAAAATTGCATGATAATTTGAAGCAAATATGAAAAAATGCTGTGAATAGTAGACCAACTATATGTTTATCAGGGATCTAGAATCATAGCAAGAACAATGGAATCCCTTATAATACTGGTTCTAGCCCAAGATGTAACTTCTTCTGGGGACACTGAGAAAACAAATTCTCATTGTTTGTCTGATCCTGGATGTACATTAAAAGATACTATATGCCTAACACCCTTGGCAGACAATAACTAAGTAGCAGAGGGACCTGAAGGCTGGATCTTCCCACTTCCCCAGTGATGTAATATAAGAAAATTTTTATTAAGAATTGTAAATTCATAAACTTTCTAATCAATAGTCTTTGATGTTTTAGCCTAGAATTGTGAATGATTGACTTGTCCTTTGTCCTTTGGAATGTTATAACACTGCTATGCAGGCAACCCCATCATCTATTACCCAAAAACAAATTTTAAATGGGGCAAGTCACCAGACATAGATCAAAAGGAGCGAGCATCAAGCACACTAATCACAGATATTTACACAATCCTGTTTGTATCCCCTGTAAAACTAAAAGCTAAAAACCTTTATGTTCCTGTTCAGTGTACCATAAATAGAATGAAACAAAAACCCCTCAAGACAACACATCTCTCCTGTGGAGGGCTGGCTACTACCTCCTGGCTGGATTCAGTTATTTTTGATGAGGTCATTCTTCATGAGTTTCAAGACTCACTGGAGGTCTGAGGTTCACAACCCCTTAAAAGGGATAGCCCCTAAGCTGTCAGTCAGAGCCTCACCCAGGAGGGTACGCTCTGCCTGGGACCATTTTTCCAATTGGGACTCTGATCAGCTGCAAAGGGAATCCCCAGCCACGTGACAGTTCAAATGTTGTGTTTTCCCCTGATTTGGTGAGTGGTTGTATATACTATCATTCTTTCCTATGTCTTTAATTAATTACTCTTCTTTTTTGTGATTGCTCAATTGTTATAATCATTTAATATAACCTGAAACTCATTTGATTGAATAAATCTGCCTTTGCATAGCATTTAGCAATTTTGCCTCTTCCTTGGCAAAACACCCAGTGTGGTTAGTGTCACCAAGGTGTGGTTATGATTTACAGAGCCTAGGAGCCTTAAATTCATTTAAGAAATGTTTTGAGTAAATTGAAAGATGAATTCTGCTATGATTCATTATTATACAATAAAATTTTGAGGTTCTAGGAAGATCACAGAGCACAAAGAGAAGGCTTTTAAACCTTAATATAAGTGTCATATAAAATATATCTATAACTACTGTTGTGTTCTTTCAGTATTTTAAAAAAAAACTGATTACAGCAGAAAGCAGTACTTAATATTAGTTACTTGCTTTGAGAGCTCTGAAATAAAGGCAACAGATTTTCTCTAGGGTCCTGGTGCCACAGGGAGTTGAAGTAAATATAAGGGTCTTAGCATATACACTGAACTAGGTCTCCTGAGCCTGGAGGTGGACTGCTTTTGTTTGCAGATTCTGAGAAAATATGGAATTTTTTTGTATATATGGTATCTAGAAGATGCCTTGGTTCAAGTAGTTCTTGATTAAAAAATCAATTTGGGGAAATTTCCAGCCACTGCAGACATTAAAAAGCTGGGTATTTGGAGAAGGGAAATCAGATTCTTTCCACTGAAATGAGTTTAGAAGATTTGGCTTAGTTTGACTCCTCAAATACATGTTCTAAAAATCTTTGCTGGGAGTGGGCAATATAGAAAGCCCCTAACCTGAGAGTTTTCAGGTTTCTCCCTAATTCTGTGAAGTTTAGAATAATTTTACAAGGGAAAACAGGCAGGTACTTAAATTAAATTCACATGAAATGAATAAGATGAGACTTATTAAGAAAACAAACAAACAAAAACTAGTTCTAAATAAGACTTTAAAGCATTCAAAAAATATTAAGACAAAAAGAAACATAAATGGGAAGGAATTTTAAGGAAGAGAAATTTAGGAACCACATACCCTGCATTAAAGATACCATGTTTTGTTTTGTTTTTTAATCCATACACTTGACATAATTTGGGAAAAAGAATACATGATATTACATCTAACATTAATTGTAAATTGAATTTAGACAGCACAAATATTAAAATCTACCAGAATC
The DNA here is from genome assembly GCA_029593785.1 of Cabassous unicinctus. NCBI lineage: Eukaryota > Metazoa > Chordata > Mammalia > Cingulata > Chlamyphoridae > Cabassous > Cabassous unicinctus. The sequence goes on along the minus strand of JAQZBX010007965.1, from coordinate 704 downwards.
AAGGAAATATGGGAGTCTTTCTCATCTAAGGTTGAATATAAACATCACCATTTCAAGGGTTTTTTTGACCATATCTGGAGACATTTTTGATTGTCAGGACTGGGTAGGGTGCTGCTACTGGAATCAAGTGAGTACAGGACAGGGACATTGCACATGATATAATTCAAATTCAGCTCCCCACAACAATATCAATAAAGCAAAATATCAATAGTGCTGAGGTAGAGAAACCCAGAAATAGGACACTAAAAGTACCTTTTTAATAGTGATGATTATCTATAAAAGTCTTTCTTCTGACTTTTCTTAAATCCTTGGGTACCTGAAGAGCAGGAGCATTGAGAGTCCTCATCTTTGCATGGTACACCAGACCCTCCATGTTGGAACATCTAGAACCTATCTCTTCAGTTTCAGAATCAGAGATGAGCTTACCAGAAGTGATAGTCTAGTAGGAGACCTTCATTCTAGGGAATCTAAGGGGATTCTTGACATGTGGAATTTACAGCACTAAAATGAGGAAATCCCTATCTTTTGAGTGGGTGATGCTTAGATTCTCAGTTGTCCTGGGCACAGGTTTGCCAGATTTAGCAAGGAAAAATATAGGACCCCCTATTTAGTTTGAAATTCATGTAAATAATGAAAACAAACTTAAATATGAATGTACTCCAGATAGTATTTTTGACATACTTACACCAAAAAAAAAAAAAAAA